>VYZW01033774.1:23868-73535 GCA_013401315.1 Balaeniceps rex
GAGGTCAGGCTGACAGGCCTGTAGTTCCCTGGATCCTCCTTCCGGCCCTTCTTGTAGATGGGCGTCACATGGGCAAGCCTCCAGTCGTCCGGGACCTCCCCTGTTAACCAGGACTGCTGATAAATGATGGAGAGTGGCTTGGCAAGCTCCTCTGCCAGTTCCCTCAGTACCCTTGGGTGGACCCCGTCTGGCCCCATAGACTTGTGTGTGTCTAATTGGCCACGCAGGTCACTAACCATTTCCTCTTGGATCATGGGAGCTTTGTTTTGCTCCCCATCCCTGTCTTCCAGCTCAGGGGGCTGAATACCCTGGGGATGACTGGTCTGCCTATTAAAGACTGAGGCAAAGAAGGCATTAAGTATCTCAGCCTTTTCCTCATCCTTGGTGGCAATGTTCCCACCTGCATCCAATAAAGGATGGACATTCTCCTTGGCTCTCTTTTTGTTGTGGGTTTTTTCTAGAAAAGTCCTGTTGGTTGTTGCAGTAGTAGGTGGTGCAGGTCATCTTGCAGAGTCTGCACACTTCCGGTGAACTCATGCCACGCTCCCAGGGGTTTGAATTGCAGAGGAGCAGGTGACTCCAGCTGCTAGCTGGTTCCCAGTTGACGCAAGAGTGTGCCAATCTATGCAGATCCATTGTCAGCTGCTCCTCTCTGGGAGGCTGCTGAAAAGTTGTGTGTGTGCGCGTGAACTTTCTAGGCTTAATCTGCATTATAAAGTGTGTGTGTGTGTGTGCGTGTAAGCTTTCTGCAGAGCTCTAGAGCATATGTGTCATGGGGGGTGAGACCAGAAAAGCAGATGTCCGGAACATGCCCCTCCTACTCGGGGATTAGAGATGCTCCGGGGAAAGCAGAGAGAAGCTGGGACACACCTCCCTGACTCACTGCCAGAGACAGCAGCAGCTTCTGCAGGTTCAATGGGCCTCTGCTCTTTGGTCAAATAAAACCCTGCAGCTCCATTTCCAGCAACCATCCCCTTCTTTCGGTTAAGCAGAGAGGAGGAGGATGGCCTATGCTGAGGAAGACAGGTAAGGTGCTGTGAAATAGGGGATGCATGGACATCCAAGCTGGAAGGGGCTAGCGAAATTGCATCACTTTTCCTCACCTTGTTTTCCTCTTCTTCCTGCTGGGCACTCAGTAATGTCAGGCAAGCACTGTTCAGAGGTAAACATCTTATTAATGAAGAGGAATCTGGCCGTCTGCCTGTGTCAGGTGCTGGTATTATGAAATATGGCAATGACCATGGCAGGTGACCTTGGGAAAGGTTATGGGCCGGAAGAGGCAGATATCATGGTGTGGAGAGGCATACGCTGCAAATACGTATGGCGGTATGCCCCTCTCTGAAATGTAGTGCTTTATCTGTTTATTGGGATATGTCTGCTTTTTACATGGATTTTCTTTCAACCAACCTAGAAGCACAATGAGGGTGGGGTTTTTTTCATGCCATAAAAGATCTGTCATCGGTGACAGTCCTGTGTTTTGCAACAGATGCGTTTCTCCAGTGGATGACAGCAATCATAATAAAGGGGATTGTGTTTTCAGCTGATCCTGTGATTTAATCCAAAGCGATGCTACCGAGCACTATTATTAGGTGTGCATTGTTGGAGACGGAGTAGCTATAGGGGGCCTTTGTGCTACATGTATTAATTCAGGCTGTCAAAAAGCTTGCACAGACCTCGGGCTCATGCAGTTCCAGGCTAAATGTTGCATTTGGTGACCCACAGGTCAAACTCCCCCTCCACTCCTGCTGAGCAGGTATCTCCTTTGTATTCAGAAATTATCTGTGCCTGCCGGTCCCCTTTGACACTGTGCATCCAGAAGATTTCTGAAAACTAAATATTGCAAGCAGGGCACTGCAGATTAATTTTGGCATCACTGTGCTCTCAGCACTGGGGACAGCTCTGGCATGTCCAAAGCCTTTGGGACAGAGAGGGCTCTGCAAGGCCCCTGCACACCCACTGAAGCTCCTTTCAGGCAAGGAGAGTTATGCAGCACTGGAGTTTTACTTCTTCGGATAAGAAATATTTTAACATCTTCTGTATAGAAGGAAAAGAATTCCCTCAAACTCAGCACAGCTCGATCAATCCCAGTGTCTTCAGCAGGCATGGAATCAGATTCATCCCACGCTCCTAAATTTTCTGGGAATATGGGAATAATATCCATTTTTTAATTTATTTTGCAAGGGTGTATGCACCTTTTAAAAAAAAATACCAAAAAAAGGGGGATTAGCGGTCAAGTAGAAGAGCAGATCCTGGTGACCTCATTCTTTTCTCGTGCCTGCCACAGGTACGTCAAAAGCTTGGGTGTTACATTTAAATTCTCTTGGTTCCCTCTAATTTCTAAACAAGGATTACAGTTATTCAACAGAGAAATTGGGGGGGAATCATTCATTAACATATGTAAAGCACTTCTAAAGCTTTTCTCTGGGAGCAAGGGATAATATTGTCAGTCAAGTGTAGGCTTCATTAATGTCACTTTCATAGCTTTTGCTTATTTCAAGAGCTCATGGTACACTTGGAAAATTCAACAGTATGTTATGGTAAATAAACTTTCTCATTTCCAGACTTCTCCTTTGAAAAGTATTTCAGCTAAGTATGACTCTTCATTTTCATTCATGCATATGGGAGTTATTTCTTCCCATTAGATCGCAGGTTTATGACATACTCGGGTATTTTTGACATCACAGTTAGGAACATGTTTGATGTATCAGACATTGGACAGGACTTATAGCAGGAGCTGGACAGCTAGGAGATGAAAAAGCTTGAAAGATATCCATGCAAAAACTATCTACCTTGTCAGTATAAAGGAGGAAGAAGCATTATAGAATTGAGATCCTGCATTTGAATATCTGATACTCCAGTTTAGATGAACCAGGTGTACACTGGCAGTCAAATCATCTTCATCAATGGCCTGAGACCTCCTGGAGTGTGGAGCACCACTTTGAAAGCTTTTCTGTATGTCCTCTAAGGCTGCAGACAGCAGAATCATAACATGACTAAGGTTTGCACCTCTTGAAACAAGAGAATTGATCTGAAAAAAAAAAAAATAAACATTCATGAAGCAGACAGTGACTGCTTATCAGGATCTCCAGTCAATTTTACATCACCTTCAACCTCGCAGTATCTGATTCTCTCACACCTTAATAAGCAGATCAGCTTTTCATATAGAGAACCTGCTGCCCTTACCTGTGTTGGCTCACTCCGTGACCCGGTCCTCTACCATATACAGTCATTAATTCTACTCATCAATGGTAACAATTGAGTCGCTATCAAGAAATGCTATCAGTACCCTTGGTTTTGAAGAGTTTCCAATCAACCTTGATATTGACTTTTGGAAGATATCTGCATTGTCCTATTGGAAACAGGATTACGGGATTATTCTGCTATTGATTGTGTTTCAAAATGGTGATTAATGCATCTGATGAATACTGGACTGACAGGCCTAAAAATTGAAGTCCTCTCTCTTCCCACGAGACAGATATACAACAGGCAGCGTAATGCCAGTTTCTATCCCGCCTTCTAGCAATGTGCCTCAGCGCTGGATAAGACAAATTTTTTGCCAAGGTATTTGAGCAGTCCCCCTCTTCAATCAGATGGCATAAGCCTAGGAGCCCAAATTCCTGTTTTTAATTTCTGTTTTGACATAGACTGATGTCATTGGGCCTCTTGCCTATGGCTAGACTGCAGGTGTGACCCACTGCCCACCCTGTGGGAGAGGAGAGGATGAATGAGATCTCCATGTTTAGCCTCCTGTACTGAAACCATAAGCTATCGAGAAGGTGGATGTTTGAGATGCATTACCAGCCCCAGAAGGAAGCACTGGGAGCTAATAGCACTCAACACTTACGAAGATTGGGTTCTCCATCTCTGTAGATGATGCTTGCCCCATGTCCCAGTAGTCTACCTATTGCAGAGGACAGTGCCTACTCCTTCATCAGCACAGCATCCCAGCTGTGCTGTACAGGTGCCCTTGGACTTCCGTCCTCCTGTATTTCCCTATCACAGGTTGGACATCCCCGTGCACACACATATAGGCTGCAATTTCTCAGGCTAACTGTGCTTTTGCATTCCTTCAGTAACTCGGGAGAGACCAGAGCCCATCAGAAGCAGGAGTGGTTATGCCTTGTGACATTTCTGTGCTCTCAGTATCATTAGCCATTCTTTCACTATAGAATGAAATGGGCAAAGAGGATTCAAATGATTTGCCTCTGGCCAGGAGTAAAATATATGAGATTAAAAGTGAAACATCTTCAATAATAGCAGTGAAGCTTCTATTATTTTAGTCTTAATGAAGTTTTTTTTTCTTTGCACCTTTTCAGGACTTTTATCCTTTGAAGCTTGTTCTTTGGATGGGCTGATAGCCTCACTGACCTGTCCTCCTTTTGCAGAAATAGCTACGAGGTGTATAAGGAAACAGCGGATTGGTTACGCACCCGTACTGTCCAGCGCCCAAAGACTGCCATCATCTGTGGATCTGGACTGGGAGGTCTGGCTGATGTGTTGGATAACAAGACAGTCTTTCTGTATGAGGACATCCCTCATTTCCCACGGAGCACAGGTTGGCACAACCCAGGGCATTAGCAGCCCATCCATCGGCAGCCTGCAACAGCCTTACAGTGAGAGAACTCAAGTCAACGTGCACCACTTGGCATTGGTCTGCAAACCAGTCCCCCAGTGGTGAAACGTGTGTTCACGATAAAAAACGCTACATATTCTGCGCTATGGTATTTGTTTAACATTCACCTCCCGGTTTCGCAGCGCTTGGCCCCGCTGTAATGCATAATCATCAACTGACAAATCCCTCTAAAGTCAAAGACCTTGAGACCTGTAACTATATTAATTTCCAGTTGCAGGGCATGTTGGCAGATTGGTGTTTGGGGAGCTGAACGGACAGCCCTGTGTGTGTATGCAGGGACGCTTCCACTATTACGAAGGATACTCTGTCAACACGGTGAGTTCTCCTTAAGAAAATCATTCAAGGAGGGGGAGATATGTTGTAAAAGATGCAAAAGTGCTTGCTTTGATATCTACCTGCAGGAGGTTAGCTCTTGCAATGAACTTACATTGCTCTTGCAATGAATCTTCTTAGATTTTAGATTTCTCCCCCAAAAATAAAATTGGGAGTTCAAACCGAGAGGTAGTCAGCTTCTGCTAGTGAAGCTGGTGCTGCGCAGCCACACAAAGTGCCTAGCCCTGCTATACTCACAGCGCAAAATAGTGTATCATACAAGGCAGATTAATTTACATGCTTTAACTCAGTCATTTTAATCTTGATTTAAATCAGCAGTCAGGAAACTTTGAGTGATAAGAATAATCTATTTTCATCTTCTTTTGCATTTGTATAGTTTACAGCTTTTTTTCCATAGAAAAAACTCGCTGGCTAGCGTAACTTGGTATACTGTCCCAGTTAACATATAGAAGTATGTGAATATTTGTGTTTGTATTACCTAACATGCATGTATGTAGATTTCTGTTAGAAGACACCAATAATATTTATTTACTGGCTGATAGTTTTGTGTGTTCTTTTTTATTTGGGTAGCTTTGAGATTTTACTTGTGGCTGAGGTCAGTTTGCATTTGGATAGAAACTGCAATACTTGGCACCACCCAACATTTATAGAACAAAACTATTTTAAATGCACTTGATATACAAAACTAGGTTTATCAAAACATGTTTGTCTATTAAAATTAACTCATTTCTTAAAGAAGTGATGTCCACAGTCAGGAAATTTTCTGCTCACAGCTTCTTTAGCATTTTGGAGGTATCAGATATCATCCTGATTCCTTCCTGACTCCTCAAAATCAAACTTTTTTTTTTCCCAGTTCCCAATTGTTCCTTAACTTTGGATAAGCAAGTCACTGAAGTGAACTAACGTGAATAGAATGAAATAAATAAAATAATCTCTATGCTTCTGTGAAATGCATCATTGCTGTAAAAAGCTGGTTTATCAATTACACTCCAAGTCTATGTGCATAAGTAGTTACTTCAATCAGCACAGTGGTTTGATCTCTGCAAAACCTTGGCAGCGAGAAAAAATTATGTGCATATTCTTTTTGTACCATATTTATTTGACCTTAGTGCAACTGTAGGAAATACAGGCTTGAATTTTAATGGTATTAATTTCAAGATTATTTTTAATATGTTTAAAAAACATTACAATTCTTCCAATTTAAATTAGTGGAAAATTTAAAATTTGAGAAAAATTTGTTTTGTCTCCTCGTAGCCTCATATAGACCCTTCTCTGCACCGTGTAAGCTGTCCACAAATTGCGATACTACAAATGTAGTAGTAGTAGCTGTCTACAAATTGCGATACTCATTGCATATATGCCTTTGGTTCTTGCAGGTCACCTTTCCCATCAGGGTCTTCTTTCTCCTGGGGGTGGAGATCTTGATTGTCACAAATGCTGCTGGGGGACTGAATCCCCACTTCCAAGTGGGGGACATCATGTTCATAAGAGATCACATCAGCATGCTTGGTTTAGGAGCGCAGAATCCGCTGCGTGGACGAAACGATGAGCGGTAAGAAGGCATCAGCCCCATGTTACCAATTAATCCTTTCTTCCTCCAGCCACAGGCTAGGACTGCCGGTTGCCCCTGCTGGCAAATATTTACTGAGAGGTAGAGTTTGGCTCCATGCACCCACAAGGGAAAATTTAAAGCAATAGCTGTGTGTGCTATTGCTACCTGCCCTGCCTTCCCCAAGCACCTTTCCTTGGTTGTTGCTTACTCTACAAGGAGTTTATACACAAACCTCCAGAAGGTTTTGTTTTATAAAAGTAGGCTTCTGATTCTTCTCCTGATGTGGCCAGCCATGCTGTCTGCTAAAGAGACCCTCTGCTGTCTCTTCTTGTCAGTCCCTCTCTCTGCTAGTTGCTCTTAATTGAGCAATATGGTGAACTGCAGTGTCTCCAGCCTGCATTTATCAACAGCCATTTCTGGTGTGATGGAACTGATAAGACAGAGGCCAGGCAGTAAATTGGTAGCAGAGCAGAGATAAAACCTCAAAATCTGATAACCACCCTTGTATCCAGGTCATTAACCTGGGGTGTCTTTGTTAATGTCACATATTCACTGAAGGCATCAGTCTGTTGAGAGGTGGTTGTCTTGGCAGCCTCTTGGGAGACCTCTAGATCAATGAGAGTGACCCGCTGCTGGTTGAGCTGGGAAATCAGGTTTCCTATACCAGCTGTGTAGCAGGATACTTATCCGATGGATGGTGCACAGAGGGGCTTGTAACACATCTTCACCCCTGGACTGCAGTTGCCACCAGACATAGAGTTGCCTTGAGCAGGAAGTTGGACTAGATGACTTCTTGAGGTCCCTTCCAACCTGAATTAATCTGTGATCCTAAAACCCTTCCAAGGCACCATCAGACCGGTAGGGTGGGAGGCAACCAGCGCCAGCAAGGTCATAGCACTGAGAGGAGACATGCCAGATGGGCCAGTGATGAGCCCTTTGGCTCTCAAATGGGGCTAAAAAGACCATGAGAACACATCCACTGGAGATTCAGGCTGAGAAAAGGAGAGCACATCAGGTGTCAGGAAAGTCAACACGGAAGCAGGAAAGAAAAACAGGAAGCAGGCTGTCAAGAGTCTTATGACAGGAAAGAAAGAGGCTGGATTGTGATAAGGAGATAACAGTAAGCAAAAATTATTTCCTAACCAAGCTGGCAGGAGAGAAGCCAGATGAAAGCCAGGTGTGTGAAGCCAGAGGACAAGCAACAGAGGTGGTGAAGGAGGTGGTAGTTTATGAGCAAAGAGTGAGTTTAGATAATGAGATGGTTAAATTCATTGTTGGGTTGGTACCTTCATCTTGAAAAAAAGGACATGTTTGCAGGGCAGGCACCTGGACTGTCCTGGGATCTTTCCAAAAAGAAAGTTCTAGCTGAGAATAAAGCGGTCTGCCTTGGCTTCCAGTTAAAGTTAGTTCCTTCCTGATGTAACAGCAGACCTGGCTTCTGCTTCTGAAGAAATCTGAAAGGTGCTAGCAACTACCTCAGGAGAAATAAATGCTGTTCTGCGATTCAAATAGCAAGAGGACAGTACCCATCTGAAGTGGAACTTCTTTACATCATCATAGGTATTGGTGTAGGTTGGAGGAAAGAATGATCAAAAGCACAGAAGCCACATGGAGGTGTGTTTAAAGCTCTCTGGATTTGCATAATCGCTCAGGAACAGGAGGAGAAATACCAACCAAACAATAACTGCATCTGGACAACATTCAAAGGCAGCATAGCTGTCTTATTGCCTCCCAAGAGCAGCTCCCGGTGAAGACTGCAGTGCTCTGGGAGGTGACTTTTGTCCTGCTGACCAAGGCATCAAAATGGGCAAAAGGTCTTTATGAATCAGCTTTCAAAGTATTGCAGAGCCTTAGCTGAGCAAACTCCTCCTAAAATCCAGTTCATCTCAGCCACCAGGAAGAATTTATCTAAGCACAAAAGAGTAAAACTAGAGGCAATGAAGTGTTGTGGAAAGGGAATATACTGCAAGAATCTGAGGACTGAATTTAATAAATTAGAGATTAACTTCTGTATTGTTGGCCATCCTTCAGGAAAGAGAAGCAATTTTCATGGTGATGAATACCTATTACCTTAGACCAGATGGGAAAGTTTATTTTTTATTTATATAATATTTTAGTGTTTATAAACATAAATAAGTCACCTACTACCCTAAACATTCAGCTGGAAAACATGTAAACAAGCAGGAGCTTTCATAGCCTAGATGAGGGACCTGGTCTACTTCTACTGAACTGAGTTCGTGAACATGGCTGGGAGTTTATTTTCCAGATTTCCTCAGCAGTCTTTGCCATCTGCTTCTGCTCTCCTTGAGTCAGTAGTAGGATTTGCTCAGACAGGAGCAGGACTGATCTGTTATCTTAAGACCCAAAGCAAGCAAGAGACCCAGCCTTGAAGCACAAGATGAAGGCTACCTAAAATATGGCCCTAGACCTTCAACATGTGCTACTCACCCCATTTCCCTGCAAGGGAGGACACCTAGAATGGGATGCCACTGCCTAAATATAGACATCTAATACCATCTGACACACTGCTCAGTATCCAGTACCCATTCTCTGGGGCTGGCAGGTGCAATATAAGACCTGCAGGATGCGTGCATGCTCTGGAGAGGCAGCTGAGGGGCAGGTAGAACCTACTGGGGCATCTCAAATGGGCAATTGGATTGCACTTCTGTCCTAGAAGGGTCTCCAAGCTTGTACTTGGTGTGATCTTGCTGTGCCAGGAACCAAATGCAGAACTGGATGCTCTTTCCAGGAATGTATTTTCTGAGTAGCAAGCTTTGTTCATCCACCTTCCAAAGCAAGTCATTCCTTGAGGCACTTCAAACTAGACAGTAAAGGGGAAAGACTCAAATCTCATGTGATTTGTCCAGTGCATCCAACTCTGTTTCTATTTCAAGCATCTGGGTGTTAATGCGGTGACAGGAGAGCCCTTGCTATTGTGGTACAGGGCATCCCTCTGTACCTGAGCCTGGTTTAGTAGCTGCCTGCTGTGATGAGCCTTAAATGTAGTGACTGATGCTCCATCAGGCCCTGCTCAAACCCCCTCACTGGGATGACCTTTGGGACTCAGTGCCACAGGGAGCCTGTCTGCAAGCTGTCGTGCAGGAGAAGCAAAGGGCAGCAGCTGTCTGATGGACAATGTTTAAAAGTCACCATGGGCAGTTATTGCGGAGAGAGATAATTGACCAGCAGTGCCCTCTGGAGACACGAATCCTTGGAAAGACCATTCCTGAAGGGTTTGTGTGGTAGGAGCCAGACCTTCCAACAGCCACACCCTCTATATGCTGAGGGTCTCGGGTGATTAGATCTAGCAGGAATGTCATGATGGCAGAAGTAGCTGATGATGAGGCTAGGATGAGACAGATTTCATCTGTGGCAGGTCTGCCCTTAATGTTTCCCTTTTGTCCAAAGAGTGAGCATCACTGAACTGATGGAGGGAAGGTAGCACTATCAATATCAACATGGCTCTGCCCTTTACTGCCTTGCAGGTTTGGAGTGAGGTTTCCCTGCATGTCAGATGCTTATGAACAAGATGTGCTCAGCATGGCGATGGAGAGTGCACAGGAGCTGGGCTTTCTGAGCTTCATCCGAGAAGGAGTGTACTGTCTACTGGCCGGTCCCTGCTATGAAACCATTGCTGAGTGCCGCATGCTGCAGGCACTGGGAGCGGATGCTGTAGGTAAGCTGCCTGGGCTGGGCTGATAGGGTTGGTTGGGCACATGGATTAAACAGTTAATTCTGCTCAAGGCTGGCTTTCTTCAGTCTTTGACTCTATGTCTAAGTCTCCTGGGCCTAGAGAAATGAGCTCTGTGTATTCCTGCTTAGTTCTGCAGTGGCTTAGTGCAACTCCTAGGATGGATCTGCAGAGAGTCTGTGTGCTTATGGCTGCCCAGGACAGGGATCCCAGCACAATGTTGTGTTTATTTCCCAAACACAAATCTCCCATGCTCAGATGGCTCGACTTCAGCAGAAAGGGCCCAATCAGAAATAAAGTCCTTTTTTCTGTTATTTTTTTAAATTCTGACACTGTAAGGATTTTCACTGTGCCTCTTCCCTACAAAGCAGCCCTCCATAAGACTCTTGGTTGTTTAGGAATGGTAATTATGGAAATCTTCCTAACTGCATACAAGGAAGGTAAGTGTTATCATCCACATCATTCGTCCAGCTTGACCCCTGCTCATTGAAGCAGCTCATGGAACTCTGTTCATTAATATCTGCAGATTCATTGTGTGAGGAAAGGAGTTCAGCTTCCCACAAAGCCATTTTTCTTTGCAATAGCTTTTTTAGCTGAGAAAGAGAAGAGCCAAATGACACAGCACATCAGTACTTCTCTTAGCAAGGGTGCAAGCAGTCTGTCATGTCTTGGGGAGAGAGACATAGCACTCAGTAATCAAATGTGGGTGGTTTATTGAGCTAAGCAGGGTTGTAGCTGTAGTGCTACAACTATTGCAGCCTTAAAAGTATCACAGCCTTTAACTATTACATAGCTCAGAAATAGAGAGCTGTGGGGGGATGAGACAAGGGCATGTGCAGAAGGTAGGATTGTGGTTTGCAGCCTTGGAGAGATCTTGTTTTGGTGTAAATCCTGACTCATCCTGGTCCTTTCCTCTCCTACTGTAGGCATGAGCACTGTCCTAGAAGTAATTGTAGCCAGGCATTGTGGCCTCCGAGTCCTTGGGATCTCCCTCATCACCAACAAAGCAGTGATGAGCTACAACAGTCAAGAGAAAGCCAACCACGAGGAAGTGCTGCGTGTCTCGGTGGTCCGGGCTGAAGCCCTGCAGAAATTGGTCATGCATCTCCTTGGCAAGCTGGGGGAAAGCACAAATTCTCTGTGACCACCAACCATTTATCATTCATATCATAACGTGTGAACACTAGCAAGTGCTGGGGGAGGGCTGTTGATGAGACTGTCCCCTTCTGCTGTCCTGATTTTGAATAGACCTTTTGATCTTTGTCCCTGTGCTTTAGCTGGTCAGGTGCAGAGGTTTGCTTTGAATTTTGCCAGAATGACCCCCTTGTTAGTAGCCAGTGACCAAAACAGTTTTCTGGCACTTAAACAAACAGGGTCTGACCTCTGGCAGATTCCCAAACCCATATGTCAGCAATGAGCCCCTCGGTACTGTGACCTCCAGCTCTCCCTCATTCTGCTGCAGAGCGTTTGGTGTTTCTTGCCCATGGTGCTGCCTCTCCCAGCACAGCACCCTCCTGCCTTGAGTCTCTGCTCCCCCGTTGCACTGAGCCCCTACACCGTGAGCCAGGTTGAGAGCTGGTCTCAGGGCTTGGTGCCTGCTGGGCATGCTTTGGTAGGACCTGGTCTGAAGATGGTGGAAGTCCACAAAAAGGCTCTGTGTTTTACATGAGGACCTGGATAAGTAAAATGGGCTAGGCTAAAGATGAGATCTGTCCCGAACAAGCAATGCCACAGAGCAGGCAGATTGCAATTGATTTTACAGCTTTGAAAACCACTGCATCCCCATGCATGGGGTTGTGTTCCCTTACCACCCCTGAAGGTCTCACCAGAAAGCCCTCTCTTTGCTCGTGTCTTGGTTCTTCATGACCAGCCACAGAGCTCAGTAGCTGTTTGCTAAAATGCAGCATGCCTCCAACACCCCCTCACACCTCTCCGCTCTGTTTCCAGCCTTGAATCACTATTGCCCTGTTTTACAGGGGGCAAAAGTGCAGCTCAGGTACAAGGCATGACTTGTCCGTGCAGGGTGTAAAAGTGGCCAAGCGGGAAACAGGATCTAGGTCCGGCTCTGCCTGGTTTTGTTCGTTCTCTTTCTGGATGTTTCAAGATCAGCAGCTTGAGCCACCTGCACTGGAGACCGGTTACCTTTTGGTGTCCCAAGACAGAGAGATCAGTTTGACCCAGTGTTTCACCCCAGCTTTGCTCTGCTGCAGTCCCTGCAGCAGGTGTTGGAGCACCAATGGTTTGTGGAGTTTAGTGATGTGAAATTACAGTGGAAATTATTTTGGAACAGGTATGATACTTTTCTGACTTTCCTGGTCCTCTTACATGAAGAAATTGAGCCTAGCAGTGAGTAGAGGACAAACAGGAGAGGCCACCATGCTCTTTTACCAGCATGCCGATGGTCTATCAAGGAAGGGTGAGTATTCACCAGAACGGTGCATTATTCATTGTTCCCCAAAGGTCAAGCTGAGCCATGGATGCAGCTGGATGTGAAACAGTGACTGTAATTACTAGGTAACCTTTTTCCCTTCATTTATCTTGGAGTTCTCTGCAAAGCCCATCGCTGTCATAGCTAAATGTTTTCAGTTCACACAGTGGTCTGAACAGAAGACACCCAACTGGTCATGGAGAGCTCCCAATCTGCCTTCCTAAATTTAGCTGATTAATTGTTTACCATTGACACTCGCCCTCCGTTGTACCCTTCGGCCTTCCATGACATGTCTTCAGCTCAGGGCATAAAAGGATGTTGTGGCCTGGTGAGTTTTTTCTGGATGGGTATTTGCTTGAAGCCCTTCATGCTGTAATTACTGGTGTTAACTGCTGCATTACTAATGGTGCAGATGTTGCCACCAGGAGGAGCAGAGTTGTGCTGTGCATGTCCTCCATGAAAAGGTAGCACTTCAGGTGTAGGAGAGATCTTGGGGTGGCCACCCCATGCCCTTCTCTTCCCCTGGGCAGGGTTACCTGTGGTCAGTCCTGACAAACATCCACCCAGCCTGGTCTTGAGGACTTCTGGAGGGGAGGTATTCATTGCCTGCGCTCTACTGGACAAGTCACTTGTTCAGCATCTCCTGGCACTTGGAAGAGCCCTCTGAGACAGCAGCTCCTTCCATTTGGTGGGTCTGACAGAGACCGGCTTTGATGGTAATATGCAAAGGGAGAGACTCCAGCTCCTCCTTCTACAAGGCTGTTGCCTTTTCAGGTCTAGCAGGAGTGAATTGCTCATCAATGGTGGCAGCAAAAGCAGTGAAAGATGAAAAGTGGCAGATGTGCAGAGCAAGAAAGAACCACTTTTACCTGCTCCCTTTTCAGACTTGTCCCAATATGAGCTTGTTACAGGGCAGAGAGAGAGTAGATAATTTCCCCTGCCTAGAAAAATGGTGCTTCACATTCATCTAATTAATACTTGGTAAATACAAAGTCTCTCAAGTGCGAGTGGAAGACAGCTGTGCAGCTAGAGAGCAGCCAGAGTAGCTAAGGCTGGGATTTCAGCGGACTCCATTAATTAATCAGAGTCAGGCTGGACTGCAATGTGAAGGGAAGAATCCAAAAAACCTGCTGTTGTGCTGGAACTTCTCAAGTCAGGCTTGAGATGATGAGGAGCTTGGGAGCAGCACCTGCTTTCAATAGGCTGTACTGGAGGTAGAGCATGAGACCCAGACCATGCACTTGTATCTGAATACAACTTAAATACAACTTAAAATTTAATCTGAAAATCACCATGCAACTAAATCTTTGGAAAATTATGCCTGTTTTTAAAGAAATATTTTCTAAATAGCATTTGAGCCCTCTAACGGTTGGGGGCTCTTCTTTCTGCTGTCCAAGGTTGACTTGGATGGCTCAAACTCTGCATGAACATCCCGATTTTTGTCCGTGTAAATGGCAAGAGGGGAAAATGCCTTAGGCACTTTGGAAGGGATCTTGCTCGTGCTTTGGGAGAGAGGGGGAATACAATTAATGAGTGGATTCCTCTGGTTTTGGAGATACTTTTAATCCTTTTTTTTTTTTTTTTTTCTGCTTCTGCATTTCAAAAGGCTGAAATAGAACGGTGCAAGTGGGGGAAGATATGTGGGGAAGAAACTGGGAGGAAATAAAACCTGCTGTGATCCTGAAAACAGTGGTTTTTTTTGCTGGGCCAGTACCACTGGTTAGAAAGGAAGGACTCGCTTAGCTGTACCCACTGCATCCAATCCCTCAGGCTGGAGGACAGCCCTGGGGGACGAGAGCACCCAGGCTCAAAGCTCAGGATAATCAGGACCAACATTTGACCAGCACTTTGCACAGGTATTTCTTACTGATCCCACTGGACTGAGCAACTCTCAGATGAAAAAATACCAAAAACCAAAGGACCTCAACTAACTTTTGAGCAGCTGAAAGCTATGAGGGGCTGCAGTGGTAACAGTGGAGCAAGTCGTCTGCACCAGAAGGAGGACGCAGTTTCATTGATGCTGCTCACCTGACATCCTATGGGACATGGCACTTTGGCACATTTCTGTTGCTGAATCCTGTGCCTTTTATTTTGTGCTCTTAGTGCTTTCTGGCAATGTCCACGGCTGAAATGAGTAGATCGTAACCAACCTCGGCTTCCTTTCACTCCTGCACCCTATGCCACTTATCTACTTCTGAAATTTAGGCTATTATGGTCATAAGGATAAGCTGGAAGATGCATGAGAAGCTAAAAAAACCCCTAGCAAGTAGAAAAAGAGAACCCCAAATTGTGTGACTGATCTTGGCTTTTTCAGTGCTATGGTTAGCAATAAGCTCAGGTGCTGCCTGGGAAGTGAATGCCACCAGCACAGACGATCCCATGCTGCAGTGCCCATGGCAGGGGGATGCATGGAAGACCTGTGTTAGTGTGGGGCAGAGCTGGCACAGCACCTCCTTTACTCTTACAGCCATGGTTTCATGAGCCAGTGTGGCCCATCCTTTGTGCCAGCCCTTTCCTTTTCCTTGCTCATCTGTCCAGAGAAAACTTTTCAGGTCATGGGGTTCTGCTGCTTCCAGTCCCTTGGAGAAGATGGAGATGTTATATTGATGGCCTCATATGTGATTCACATAAAAGTGTGATGTCAAGAGGAGAAATCTCTGATGCAACCCTTGGCTGGACTATATCACGAGTTTTTAAGTAGAGATCTCTGCTGTTATCTGAGAAACACCCTGCGACCTCCCCAAAAAAATCTGATTGTGTGATCCACCCTGTTTCATTTGCAAGGCTCGGTTCCCAGGCTCTTTCTTTTACATGAGATTCGCTGTTTGCACTCTTTTCTACATAAAAGTAAACCAAAAAGCTTTTAAAAAATGTGCTATCTGTCTCAGCTCAGCAGCTGAACATACGCTTTGCCTTCAAGTTATCAAAATTCCCTTAGACGTTTCTCTTTACTGAAAAACCTGCAGTTGAATTAAGGGTTTTCTGCTATGGTGGGGTTATTTTTTCCCAAAGGCTTTAGGTCTTCACTGCAAGGATTTTGTATGCTAGAAAGAATTAAACTCTTCCCTGCCAGGCTGAATATGTGGAGCAAGAGGGAGCGGTGCGGTGCGGGTCATGGCAGTTGGCTGATCTCTGCTCATTGCTGAATTAAAGCCTGACTCTGTAAGCAGCGTGATGGTCTGTTATTTCCAAAATCTCACGGCACTTTCAGAGAGGAGCTGGTTTAAGAGCCAGAACATTGGTGAAGGCGGGAGGGGACCATCCAGCTTCTTCTCCTGCAGAGGGGACATCCTCTCATGCTATGCCCAGAGCCTGGACACCCATGCTGGGAGATGGCTTTAAACAGAAGAACAACCACTGCTTGCTTTCCTCACCCAAAGCTTCACAGCCTGCTCTCTAAAACGCTTTTTCACTCAATGTTAGCAAACTCCTTCCTGGAGTAATGAGCCCTTCTTGCCCCGCCAGGTGCTTCACAGAGGCAGCTCGAGGAAGTGTTTCCCCAGGGATGGCAGGGAGCAGGTTCAGGGCACTGCCGGAGCCCCAGTTTTGCTCCCTTGGAGCAGCCTCAGGTCTTCATCAGCAGAGAGGTGCGTGTCCTGGAGCAGCGTGACAGTGCTGGGCTGTTGACCCAGAGCTATCCCCGCTATGGGCTGGGGCTCTGCTCCCCACGGAGCAGATGATGGACCAGTGCTGGGGACTGATGTTCCCCTGTGCCCCTTCTCCCCCCCAGCCCAGGCACACCTGGGGACACATCCCTAAACCCAGCCCTGCGGAGGCAGCGAGTGTCTGCTCTCAGCCCCCAGGAAAACTTTGCTCTGAAGGGAGGGGGACAAAAAAGCAATGGGCTCTGCTGGGGAAAATTGTTCTTCAATAATGGGAAAAGGAAGCTTTTTTTGGGACTCATCTCCATGCCAGACACCAGGAAATGTGAACTGAATACCTAGGACACCCTTCAGTGTCTCCATGTGTGCTTGAAGGCTGCATTGTGCAGCAGGGAGGAGGAGAAGGCCATCTCACTGCTCTGTGTCCCAACATGGCTCTCCTTACGGGATGCTGGCACAGCATCTCCCTTACCATGTCTGGGGTCAGGCATCCTGCCCTGCCCCAGCTTCCCATGGCATTAAAGCCATGCTTGGGGCCATCTCCATTGTGCTGAGCTCCTCCGGTCCCCAAGCCTGCTCCCCCTGTGATTCAGGGGGAGCACCTCGCACCCCCTTTTCTCCCAGCCAAGAGACAAAAGTAAGAGGCACCAGCACCCGGCAGGATGGGCACTCCCCCAATAACTCCCTGCAGCTGCTTGCCACTGATTACGTCCCTGCTCTCTGCATGTCTGAACTTTCCTGCCTTCTTCTCATCTTTAATTAAGCACTTCTATCGGCTGAGCCTTCTTGCTGGATCTGAATTATATATTTTTTTTCCCCGTAGTCATGGCAATGCTTCCCCTGGGCAGGCTGCTCTGGAGCCAGTGACAAACCCCATGTGTGGCTGTTTGTTTGGGCCTGGAAATTTCCCTGCCGTTTGGGAAAACTTGGGAAAAGAAAATCCCCTGATGAGCCGGCAGGCGGCAAGGGGAACCGCGGTGAGAAGTGTTGCTGTTTGGGGTGAGCATCACTCCCATCCCTTCAAGCAGACCCCCTCCAGCAGGGATGGCAAGGCCTTGATCCAACAGTTCCTTGTTTTTTCCTCTGAAAAACAGGTGCAGTGTCTGGGTTTTGTGTACTCGCCCCAGCCATGGGTCACAGGTGATGGCCCCACTGCGGCCATTGCATGGTCCCTCAGTGGTGGTGGCACTGGGGCTGCCTCAGTCCTCAGTCCTCTTGCCAGGACCAGCCGCCGTGAAGCTTCCATCAGGAGCCCAGTGAGGCAGCGGGGCAGCAACAAGGCACGCAGATGCGGTGACACAGGGCAGGGATGCAGTGATGGGGTAGGGCTGGGTGGCACAGGAAGGGATGCAGGGAGTTGGGGAAGGGATGGAGTGACAGGCAGGAGGAGGTGGCAGGCCAGGGCAGGGTGACAAGGCGGGACTAGGTGTCGGGACAGGGGTAGGTGACATTAGGCAGGGCAGGTGACAATAGGGCAGGCATCGGTCGCATGGGGCAGGGGTAGGTGACGTCAGGCAGGGCAGGTGACATGGAGCAGGGATAAGCGACAAGGCAGGGACAAGTGGCAGGGCGTGGGCTGTCCCCCACGGTGCCCAGTGCTGCCCCCGCCGGTCCCGGTGTGCCGGTGTCCCGGCGTGCCGGTGTCCCGGTGCCCCGGTCCAGCCCCCCGTGTCCCGGTCTCCCGGTGTCCCGGTCCCCCCCCCGCGGTGCCGGTGTCCCGCTGCCCCCACCCCGTACCCCCGTGTTCCGGGGTAGCGGCGCCCCCTGCCGGCGGCGGGCGGCGCCGGTGCCGGCGGGTATAAAAGGAGGCGGCGGGCGGGAGGCGGCGGCAGCGGCGGCGGCGGCGACAGCGGGAGATGGCCGGCCCGCAGCAGGCCCCGCACCTCCACCTGGCCGAGCTCACCGCCTCCCAGTTCCTCGACGTCTGGCGACACTTCGACGCGGACGGTCAGTCCCGGGACGCGGGGGACCCACCGTCACCCACCCAAAACCGGCGGGGAGGGTGCCGGGCTGAGCATCCCCGGGAGCGCGGGGCGGGGGGGACGATGGAAAGTCCCCGGGCATCCCGTCGCGGGGAGTCCAGAGGAGGAGGTAGAGCCACCGCAGCCCAGGGAAACGGAGAGCCCCGGGGGCCATGGAGAGATCCCGGAGCGCAGCCCCATCGTGGGGAGCTCCGGGACTGGGGAGACGATCGGCCCCCCAGGACCTCCCTGTTGGGGAAGGATGGGGAGCCCCAGCACCGGACCCCGCCAGGATCCCCAGCCCGTGGGATGTTGAGACCGGGGGTGCCCCGGGTCTCCTTTGCATGTTCCCCAGGTGCCGGGTTCCCTGAGGGCTGGGGTTTGCTCAGGGCTGGTGTCACCTCTGGGTGCTGGCTGGAGCGTCCTGCCCTTCCCGCGGTGCCCCCTCCCAGGAAACCCTTGCCCACCCTCTGCCCCCTCCATCCCCGCTGCCTCTGCTGTGCCCCATCCCTGGCACCTGGGTTGCCTGGAGATGTGTGGGGCGGCATGGCCACTAGCCTGGCCCCAGGGCCACCCCCTTGCCCTGGAGGCAGGAGGTGACAGAGGGGGTGTCGCTCGCCTGGAGCAGAGTGAGGAATGACCCCTCCATGGCTGGAGTGCTTGATCCCTCCCCACCCGCTCCCCAGCCCCACAAAACATCTCCCTGGGGATGCTGTGGCAGCGGCTGCATCCCCAATGGGGACATTGCCTCCCCACAGAGTCACAGCTGGACATGCCATGCCCGGTCCTCATCGCTGCCAGCCCCAAAAAGGGGGGGGGAAATGCAAAAAGCAGCATCGTTTTGGTAGGAAAATAGTTTACTTCAGCACCATGGTGCAGTGAAGGAGGCTCAGCCCGCTGGGAAGAGCAGCCCAAGGGAAAGGTCTCGCCCTTCCCAGGGTCTCCCATCCCTGGGGGGAGGTTTGGGGACCAAAACCCTCCTGGTAACTGCGTCACGCAGTGTCCCCAGCTGCGCTGCTGGAGCTCAGCCTGCGCTGGGTGCCCTCCTGGCTGCACCATCAGGGCCCCTCCTGCAGCCCTCGCAGTGCTGGGGACATGGGCACAGCTGGCACTGGAGCAGCCGGGGGTTGGTGAAGGTGGCACAGTCGCACCCCAGTGGGAGTGGGCAGCTTCTGGTGTGGGTGTCCAGCTACCTTCTTGCAGCACATCCTGCTGCACCCTTGGACGTGCTCTGTCATCTCCAAAACACAGGGGCAGGCACAGATCCAGCATGGCCCACGGCACCCAGGCAGGGCAAGGATGCTGGGCGGCAGCATGGTGGGTGCCCAGGAGAGGAGGGACTCAGGCGGCAGGGAAGACGGTGGCCTTGATGAGGACGGTGCTTGGTCGCACCGAGTGGGAGTTCCAACAGCTCTGGCCACTTCCCTCCACCGATGGGCATGGGGTGATGGAGGGACCCGGGGTTCATCCCCCTGTGGATGGGGCTGTCTCACCCAAGCTCTTCTCTGCACTTAAACGCCTCCGATGGAGCTTTTACCTGTTTCCTCGTGCCCCAGAGGTGTCCCCTTGAGTGTCTTTGATGTCCTCGCTTTGCCAGCCACAGCTGTCCAGTGGCTCCGCAGCACAGGGAGGCTCCAGGTATGCTGGTGCAGCTGCATGGACCAGCCGTGGCTCTCCGGAAGGGATTTTCTGTGCTGCTCCGCACGCCACTGCTCTGCGGACATGTGTCAGACCTGTCCAAGCTGCTGCTTGGGGGAAACCAAGCTATCAACCATGGCTTTTCTTGGCGTTATTCTTTTTCACAGCTCAAAACTCTTGCCGATTTTTTTTTTTTTCTAACTGAATTCAAAGGAGCTTGGGGCTCTCCTGCACCCACAAAAACAAAGGCCCTGGGAAGGGCAGTGGAAAGCCAAGCCCCTCTGTGGCTCACACCAGCACCCTGGCACTGCCCGAGCCTCTCGTCCCCTCCTGGGAGGGATGCCGCTCATCTGTCAGGATGTGGCTGTCAGTGAGGAAGGTGCCCTGGGACTTCCGCAGGCACTTCCAGCCACGATGTGGATGGGTTATTCCCAGCAGTGGGGAAGAGATTCTGCCGGGGAGCCCGCAGGTGACAATGCCGGAGGCGGCACAGAGCAGGACACTGTGGTCCAAGCCTCTGAAAGCTGAAATGGGGAGGGGTTTTTTGGGGGTATGCCTACAAGGAAAAGCCCTGGCTATCCTTTGGTCAGGCACTTCGGAGGAAAGGGCAGTGTCCCCCAGCTGTGCCCAGATGTTGGTGGGAGGGAGGATTTCTAGCAGCACTGCAGAGCCGGTGTCCCTGCTGCAGTCCCCTGGCCATGGCATGACCCTGCTGCTTCAGGACACACCAGTCACCCCCTTGAAGTCACCAAGGGCCACTGCCAAGGCAGCGACGCATGGTTGCGTTGTGACTGAGCTGTCCTGCTGCCGAGCATCCTGCGGGCAGGGAAGGGCTGTGGATACGCCATGTTCTGTAGGAACCACATCTCAGCACAGATATCGGCAGCGAGGGGCGGGGGGTTACACGGGACAGGGACCTTCCTGAGCCACCAGCCACCTTGGAGACCGGTGCTGGGCTCCCTGCCCTGGGGGCTGACCCTATCCCCGGAGCTGATCCTGCACCTGGGGGGTGATGCTGTGCCAGGTGCCTTGTCTCTGCTCCCCATTTGCCCTCACTGGCCCCTGCAGTGGGTTGAGAGGACACAGTCCTGGCTGGGGGGTGCTCAGGAAGGACAGGTTTAATTAAACCACCCAGTTAAAGTATCAGATGCAGAAAATGCAGCAAACACTGCAACGGGGACAAAGTCCCTGGTGGTGCGACAAAACCCCCCACGCCCTACAAGCAGGTGCAGGGGACAAGTACAGGGCTATGACTTCCCCCCCCCCGGCCCCAGGCTACAACACGGGGGGCTCCGGCACTCTGCAAATTCAGGCATCGCTGGGTTTGTATAACACTCGGCATTGGCTGGCATTTCTTTGCTGCTGAAGTGTCCCCGTGCGGAGGGGTACAAGCGCTGTGTCCCCTGGGAGCATCCCTCCCTTGCTTCCTTCCCTCTCACACCAGGGGGGTCTTATTGCATTTTTTTTCTTTCCCTAGGAAATGGCTACATCGAAGGCAAAGAGTTGGAAAACTTCTTCCAGGAGCTGGAAAGCGCGAGGAAGGGGGCGGGTGTGGTAAGGGCCTCTCCTGGATTTGCTCCCCCCTTCCCCCTTTCCCTCCTGCCAGAGGGTTCAGGCTCACATCAGCCCTGTTTGGGAATGGCACCGACAAGCAGGACCAGGGCAGCTCAGGTTTTGCTGGCTCCCAGTGGTGAGGGAAGGGGGAGGGGCACTGGCACAGGGGGCTAAGCACTCCCATCCCCTCTCCTTGCTGGCAGGACTCCAAGAATGATAACTTGGGCGACAAGATGAAGGAGTTCATGCACAAGTACGACAAAAATGCGGACGGCAAAATTGAGATGGCAGAGGTGAGTGGTGCTGACCCTGCAGACCTCTGGGATGCTCGCAGTCCTCCCCTGACACTCATGTTCCCCCCTGATGCTCGTGTTCCCTGCAGCTGGCCCAGATCCTGCCCACGGAGGAGAATTTCCTGCTGTGTTTCCGCCAGCATGTGGGCTCCAGCTCCGAGTTCATGGAGGTGAGCAGAGTGGGCTGTGCCGAGGCTCCCTGCGGGATTCAGTCCCTGGTGCCCGGCTCCACCATGGAAAAACAGTTGGGAGTTGGCATTGCCCAAACTCCCCTGGTGTCCCCCAAACTGTTGGCTTTAACTCAGCATCAGGAGGTGGGGTGGGGCATCCCAGTGTGGATGGTGCTGGTTTTGGAGGGAGAGCAGGAGTATGATGAGTTTTCCCAGTCTCAGCACTTCTCAGGTACCTCTCAGGGCAGCCGGGCACCTCGTCCTGGTCTCCAGGTGAGGTGGGCTGTGGAGATTTGGAGCTGTTTCTGTAAATTCCCCCTCGGGGGTGGTCAGCCCTTAGTGCCCGAGGGATGTGCTGAAGCAGACAACGCTGCTGGGTGTGGCTCTGGGCCACCCCAAAACCTTGCCATGCCCAGGCATGGGGTGAAACCCATCTGCAGGGTGGGAGAGAAATTGCCGATGGGGACCGAGACACAGATGGGGTTGGAGGGAGATGTGGAGCATCCCAAGTGGGGGAGAGCTTGTGCTTGGAAAATGAAGCCAAGGTGGAGGTGATGGCTGAAAGAGGAGCACCTGGTTGCGCAAGGAGGGGTCAGTGGAGACTATTGTTTAATTGGGGGATGCAATCAAATATTAAAGCCATGCCTCGCACGCCGGGGCGAGGATAATAGCAATTGAACTCTTGGCATGGGGCTGAACAAAAGGGGGCCTTGGAGAGCATCCAGCCCCAGAGGAGAGCATGTGGCACTGGTGAGGCCACCGCGAGCAGAGATTGGAGCCGTGAAATGACCCCATCCCTGCTAGGGTGGTGGGGAATGCTGTGGGCAGGGAGTTACAGGGGTACACACATGTTAGTGGGGGGAAACGTGGGGTGCAAGCCCATGCTAACGTTCGCAGTGGCTGCTTTGCAGGCTTGGCGGAGGTACGACACAGACCGCAGTGGCTACATCGAAGCCAACGAGCTTAAGGTGGGCTGCAGGGCGGGCTGGGATGGATCCCTGCTGGGACAGCTGGGGCGGGGACAGCCAGCAAACCCCTCTCCTGCCAGGGCTTCTTGTCAGACCTGCTGAAGAAGGCCAACCGGCCCTATGATGAGCCCAAGCTGCAGGAATACACGCAGACCATTGTAAGTGGGACCTCCAGGCTGGTCCTGGGGGAGGGCGGCTCTCCCGGGGCAGGGCAGTCCCCCCCTGGGGGGGTCTCGCCACCACATGGTGGATGGGAGGGAGGGGAGGAGGAGGCAATGGGTGACCCAGTGCTGCTTGTGTCCTGGCAGCTGCGGATGTTTGACATGAATGGCGATGGGAAGCTGGGCCTCTCGGAGATGTCCCGGTAAGGTCATGGGTGGCGAGAAGGAAGCATTGGGGAGGGAAAGACACCCCGAAACACTCGTGTCTAGGAAGAGTCTGCTCCTGCTTCCGAGGAAAACAGTTTTCCTCTTTAATTTGCTCATATTTCTGAGTGAAAAGTCATTTTGGTTTAAAAAAGTGTCTTTTCCTGGCTGCTTTCTGCTCATCCCTGCCGCCTTCTTTTTCAGACTTTTACCTGTGCAAGAAAACTTCCTTCTGAAGTTTCAGGTAAAATAAAAATAATAAAAACATTCCTATTCCCT
The DNA here is from genome assembly GCA_013401315.1 of Balaeniceps rex. NCBI lineage: Eukaryota > Metazoa > Chordata > Aves > Pelecaniformes > Balaenicipitidae > Balaeniceps > Balaeniceps rex. The sequence goes on from VYZW01033774.1 coordinate 47,336, forward strand.
GCTTGTGCCTCCATCCCCTCCCTCACACCCTGGTGTCCCTTGCCGCTGCCCAGGGGATGAAGCTGTCCTCGGAGGAGTTCAATGCCATCTTCGCCTTCTACGACAAGGTAGGGAAACCACCCCAAATAAATATAACTCAGAGCGGGGGGAACCAAACCCACGTGTTTTCAGCTGTGTCAATTCCCTGCTCTGACTTGGGGTGCAAGTGCTGGGTTTACCCCTGGCTGTGCTGGGTAAGAGTCTGGGGGGCCCCCCCGCACCCATGCCCAGGGTGGGCTTGTGGGGCTCGTGTCCTTCCCCCTGCTGACGTCCCTCCCTTGTTATCCAGGACGGGAGCGGCTTCATTGACGAGAACGAGCTGGAAGCGCTTTTGAAAGACCTGTACGAGAAAAATAAGAAAGTAAGTGGGGAAGAGTAAGTGGGGGACGAAGACTGGGTGCTCCCCTGGACCCTGCCTCGTGCCTCCTTCCCTCTCCAGCAGCATCTTCTACCCCCTGTGTCCCTGCTCCCTGGGGACCAGGAGAGATGCTGGTCTACATGCCAACTCTGTGTCCCCATGGGAGGCTGCACCGGAGCTGGAGGGACAGTGTCCCAGCCTGGGGGTGCCCCCCAGCGAGAAAGGGGGTACCCAGCCCCACCCCCCTCCCACACCCCCCTTCATTCCTTGCAGGAGATGAACATCCAGCAGCTCACCAACTACAGGAAGAGCATCATGAACCTCTCCGATGGGGGCAAACTCTACCGCAAGGAACTGGAGATCGTGCTCTGCAACGAGCCCCCCATGTAGGAACCCCACCAGCACCCCATGCTCTTCCTCCTCCCTGAAAACGAGCACAATGGCGGAGCACCCACCACCGTGGTGCCGGGGGGGGTGGGCACTGAGCCCCCAATGAGGGGCTCAGCGCCCACCACCCCCTCCAGTGCCTCCCCACCAGTGCTCCCCCAGCACCTCCTGCGTTTGCTGTAGGTCGTTAAAATCCCACTTTGGGGGGGAATTTTTTTTTTACCCCATCTGCCTGGTTGCTTTAAATTTTTTTTTGCGGGGGTGGGGGGTGTTGTTTTCCTTTGTTTGGTCTCTTCTTGCGTTTTTATCATTTACCAAAGAACAGTTTACAAATAAATTCAAGTACTGCTAGACCGGAGTCCCTCTTTCCCCATCCCCGGGTGAGCTGTGGGGTGGCAGGGAGAGGTGGGACCCCCGCCTCGGCCCCATACAGCTGCTGGGTGGGGGAGAGAGCCGGAGCTTTTTGGAAAGCCCCTATAGGATGGGGCGGGCAGGGCAAGTTGGAAAATCCCTGGGGAGCAGTGCATTGGCAGGCTGGGGACACTGATGTCCCCAGCTTGGTGATCTCCGGGGCAGTGCACATCCCAGTAACTCCCAGTTAACTCTCCCAGACCCTGGCAAAACCTCAGGGACATCCCAAGGGTTGTGCCCCTGCCCCCTCCCCAGTTTAGAAAACCAGTCCCGGGGTGGTGATACTGGTGGAGTCACAGTGCCACCTTTCCCACCAGTGTGTGTGTGGGGGGGGGCATACTGGTCCGCGCCTCCAGTGGCTTGGCACAAGGGTGGGTGCTGGGGATGGCCATGTGCCAGGGGACGGCTGCCAGGCTGAGCCCCCCCATGGGTGTCAGTGGGAGCAGGGTGCAAGTGTGGGTGGGTGGGGGCTGTGGTGATGGGGTGAGTGTGGTGCTGGGTGGGAGTTGGGGGGGGCGGTGCCTGTACTGCCCAGTATGGCCCAGTTCAGCCCTGTATAGCCCAAGTATGGTGCAGTATAGTCCTGTATGGCCAAGTACAGCCCTGTACAGCCCAGTATAGAATAGAATCATTAAGGTTGGAAAAGACCTCTAAAATATCTAGTCCAACCGTCAGCCCAACACCACCATGCCTACTAAACCATGTCCCGAAGTGCCACGTCTACACGTGTTTTGAACACCTCCAGGGATGGTGACTCCACCACCTCTCTGGGCAGCCTGTTCCAATGTTTGACCACTCTTTCAGTAAAGAAATTTTTCCCAATATCCAATCTAAACCTCCCCTGACGCAACTTGAGGCCATTTCATCTCATCCTGTATGGCCCAGTACAATCCTATACAGCCCGGTATCATGCGGTACAGTCCTGTACAGCCCAGTATGGTGCCATACAGTCCTGTATGGCCATGTACAGCTCAGTACAACTCTGTACATCCCAGTATGGCCCAGTACAACCCTATACAGCCCAGTATGGTTCAGTGCAGCCCTGTACAGCCCAGTATGGCCCAGTACAACCCTATACAGCCCAGTATGGTTCAGTACAGCCCGGTGCAGCCCTGTACAGCCCAGTATGGCCCAGTACAGTCGTGTATGCCCAGTACAGCCCAGTATGGTGCAGTGCAGTCCTATACAGCCAAGTACAGCCCCATACAGCCACATATGGCCCAATACAGTCCTGTACAGCCCAGTATGGCCAAGCACAGCCCAGTATGGCCCAATACAGTCCTGCACAGCCCTGTATGGCTCCATATGGCCAAGTACAGCCCAGTATGGCCCAGTATAGCCCTGTATGGCTCCATATGACCCAGTAAAGCCCTGTGCAGCCCAGTATGGCCCAATACAGTCTTGCACAGCCCTGTACAGCTCCATACAGCCAAGTACAGCCCTGTATGGCCCAGTAAAGCCCTGTACAGCTCCGTATGGCCCAGTACAGCCCTGTACAGCCCAGTACATTGCAGTGCAGTCCTATATGGCTCAGTATACCACAGTGTGACCCAATACCGCCCTGTACAGATCTGTGTGGCCCCATACGGTGCTGTACAGTCCTATATGGCTAAGCACAGCCCAGTACAGCCCTGTATGGCTCAGTACAGTCCCATACGGCACAGTGCAGTGCTATACGGCCAAGTACAGCCCCATACAGCCACGTATGGCCCAATACAGTCCTGCACAGCCCTGTACAGCTCCATATGGCCAAGTACAGCCCAGTACGGCCCTGTACAGCCCAGTAAGGTGCATTACAGTCCTGTATAGCCCCATACAGCCCAGTGTGGCCCAATATGCCCTGTACAGACCTGAATGGCCCCATATGGTGCTGTACAGTCCTATACAGCTAAGCACAGCCCAGTACAGCGCTGTACAGCCTATTATGGTGCAGTACAGTCCTCTCTGTCCCAGTACGGCCCACCCAGTACAGCCTGGGACAAGATGGCCCAGTACAGCGCAGGACCGGGCGGGCGGGGCGGCTGCAGCGAGACCTCCCGTCCGCCAGGGGGCGGGTGTCGGAGATGTCCGGCGCGGGGCGGTGCATGCGCGGGGCGGGGCGCGAGGCCGGCGGCCGCGGTGTGAGGTGTCCGCTCGCCAGCCCGCTCGCCGCTGCCGCCATGGCTCTCCTGCACACACGCCGGCTCCTCGCCGCTCCGCGCCTCGCCGCCGCCCGCGCTAGGTGAGGGCTGAGGAGCGGCTCAGGCCCCCGGGGCCGCACTCTGGTGCCGGCGGAGGCGCTTTCCCGCCGCCGAGCGCCGCGCCGCCGCCGGGCCCAGTGCCGGGCGCCCATGTGAGGCGAGGCGGGGCGGGGGGCTGCGGGGAGCGGGCCCTTCGCGGGGAGGAAGCCTGTCCTTCTGTGGAGCCCGTAGGCGCCGGCGGTGACGTCGCGGTGGGGAAGGGGGTTGCCGGGGGGACGGCGCGCGGATTGGCTGGGGAACGCGACGAGTCGGGGGGCGCGCGGCGCCTCCCCGCGCTCTGATTGGCTGCGGCCGGGCCCGGCGTCCCCAGCCTGCCCTTGAGGAACCGCCGTGGAGGGCGCGTGGGCACGCGGCGGGGTGGCGCGCGCACGTGCACCGCGGGCGGGGTGCTGCTGGTGGTGTGCACCGGGGCGGGGGGGACCCTGTGCACTGGGGCTGGTGTGCTGCTGGTGGTGGTGTGCAGCGGGGCCGGGGGGACCCTATGCACCGAGAAACGGGCCTGGAATGCTGCTGGTGGTGTGCACTGTGCAACAGGGCATGAGGGACCCCATGTGCTGTGAAACGGGGCTGGGGTGCTGCTGCCGGTGCGCATTGTGCGACGCACTGTAAAATGGGGCTGGGGTCCTGCTGTCTGGCATGCGCCATGTGGTGGGACCAAAGGGACCCCATGCACCGGGAAAGGGGCCTGGGAATCACGCACTATGCGGCGGGTCTACAGCGACCCCATGCACCATGAAATAGGGCTGGGGTAGTGCTGCCAGCGTACAGTGCTGCCTGCACTCGAGCCATGCCTTCAGGCGTGCAAAACCTGGCGTGAGCGGGATGGGAGCGAGGGTGTTTCTGTGAGGACCAGTTCTACGCTGGCACGTCTGGATTCCTCTGTCTGCGAAGCCAGCAGAGGGATGGATAGAAGGATACAGGGTGCAGACGGAGCCCTGTGAAGAGCCCAGAACAGCTGCACAAAGTACAGCTGACCTGAGAGCTACAGGGTGCTGGCTGGGAACGCCACCATGATCAGGTGGCCGAGAAGCAGAGCATGCAGAGGGATCTGGGCAAGGCCTTGCTGCTCTCCAGAGCCCTGTGACTCCTGGCCCACACTGGCTCAGGAAGCTTTAAGGAACAGCTCCCACTGCAGGAAGGTGGTGGGTTTTTATTTCCCCATTCCAGCAGATAAAGAAGGCTAGTAGGTATTGATTAACCCTGTTCTGTCCAGCGTGGCCCCTTGCTGCCTTGTGAGACAAATGCTCCCAGCCCCTGCTTCTTCTGAGGCAGCTTTCTGGCTCTTCTCAGCAGATATGGAGGAGCAGGTATCTAGAACATGTGTTTTCTGCCCTTGGACAGGCCTGCGAAAGGTATGCAAGCCCCCTGCCAATAGCTTTGCTTTTCTCAAGCTTGTTATACAGCAAACTATAAATTACCAAATTGAATTGAGGTCACCTAAAAGACAAGCAGACCATCCCTTTTGTAAGTAAAGAGCCTTTGTGCACAACCCCCACCTGAAGAGTGGCTCGTTATCCTGCGATAGGGGATGCCAAGCAGTTTTCTGTTTCCTTATCTTCAGCAACTTCATGTGGTGCTTGGAGCTGTTGCAGTTGCTCTGTGCTGGGAATGATCTTTCTGAAACCAGGACAGAGGTGAAGAGATCTGAAATGGTTAAAATGGCTCCCTTGATGCACAAATGCTAATTAAGGTGATAACTCAGTCTGCTGCTCCCATGTATCACCAGGCAGCTATTTTAAATGCTTTTCTTGGTGGGAAGCTTGACTTGAAGCAGCAGACTGGGGCTATGAATTTTTAGGCTTGAAAGGACCGTAGTAGCCTGTTGGCATTGTTCTTGTGTAAATATTTGCTTTAGCTGTGGTATCCGGCCAGCATTGCCTTTGGCCCCTCTGCTCTGCTCTGGCTTGGAGAACTGCTGTAGGGGCTTTGGCAGAGGTCTTGAAATCTAGTATCTTACATGGCTGTACCTCAGGGAATGTGGATTGGCATCTTTACAATGGAAACCTTCACTGGACTTGTAAATGCTTGCTTACCTAGAGGAAAACTTGCTTTCTGGGCTTGGCTTGAGTCCATAAGCACACTCTTGGGTCTCTGCAACTCGGGCCATAAGTTCCACATAGATTTTTGAAGGGTGTTGCTGGTTTATGTAGTTCCTGGTGCGTTTTCATACCTTCTCTCTGTCCCATCTGTCACACCACGCTTGCAGCTGTGCATTAAACTGGCTCGGAAGACCAGCCTGGCTGGAGAATACGGAGACGACTTGAATAGCAAGTCTGCTCAGCATCTAAACTCTGACTCGGCCACCTGTGTTCAAGTCCAGTAGCTGGAAAATGTGCTTTCTTTGGCTGACATCGGGTAGTTCAACCCCAACTTAAGCTTGCCTTCGTTTAGTTTTCTGCACTGAAATACCTCCAGCCTAGCAGAGAAGATGTGCAGTTTATAACTTTGACCTTTATTCAAGACCAGTGCTCTTTTAATGGCTCAAAATAAAACACAACGCAGTGCAGAGACAACAACGTTACAGTAACATAGGGGTGGTGGTGCGTTGGGACTTGTGGCCTCAGATCCCTAGTAGATCTCTTCTCCGAAACCCTTGTCTAGAAAGCTTTGCCTCTGTGATCTCTTGGGTATCCTGATGTGTTTGGACAGCTCAGCCTGGACTTTTTTCTCCTGTATCCCTGCAAGCTCTCCTCCCTGGAAACAGCAGGGCAGTCTTTCTTTGGCCTTCACCCCAAAACTTTCAGGCTGAGAACAGGAAAACCAGTCCTAAACCTACCCTTCGCTGCCTTAAGGTGATAGAAAGACCAGCTCAGAACAAAAGTACTTAACTCTCTGGAGCGCTGCAGCTTAGGTAAATGCCTGCAGGATCAGCATTAATTGCAGCAGTAGTATATTAAAGCCCAGTGACCTGCTTAAGTGTTTGCAGGATCAGGACCTAGACACCCCAAACACTGTAAGCCACTTGGTGAAAAGCCCAGCGGAAAGAAGGTGCCATCACGGTCTCTGAAGTGGTAGCTCTTTAAAATAGATGGCCGGGCTCCTGCAGCCCTCGATACCAAAATAATCATAGACCAGGTAAACTGCAGAGGGACACGCTCCTGTGCAGAGTGTGTTTCTGTCTTCCCCTGCCCCTCCATTGCCAGGAAGGCATTGGGAGAGGTTTTCCAAAGCAGTATTGCATGCTGCCTGAACCTGCAGTAGGTTTTTGCCCCGACAGCCCCTTCTGTGTGCCCTGCTCAGGTTGGCTCCCCAGGCTGCTCCCTCCCTGCTGGCTGCAGCTCCTGTCCCTCTCTGGAGGGTGTGTGTTGCTGGCATGACTGACTCATCCTCCTTTCTAAGTTGATCCTGTGCTTAACCGGAGAGGTAATTAACACTTGGTAGTGGTCTAGAAAATGCTAAGCACATCTTCCATTTTTAAACTACCCAAGGTGGCTCTGCCTTGTACGAGTTTGCTGCCCTTTTTTCCACAGAGCCTGTCAAGAGGAGAAATGGAGGCTTTTTATTTGGAAATGCTGTACTGATGGGAAGAACAGTTAAGGCTGAAGAAGGCAAATGATGTTTGGGGCTCCATGAGATGCAATCTACATACACATGCTAGTGCAAAGTATGTTTATGTAGTGAGTAAACTGGGTCTAAATGGACCCAAAACAGGGACAAAGTGGGAGGCAAAGATGATTTTGTGAGTTCTGCTGATCACTAGCCCTAGAGTTTCCTTAACCCGCCTGGCCCTGCTGCCTTCAGATCTGCTGTATCTGTCACCCCACTGAGCACTCAGCAGGAGGCTCCAGGCTGCCCACATTGCCTGGGGCAAAACCCAGCCCTGGGAAAGCATTCCTGTGTTGGGAAAGCTTGTTATCTTCGCATGAGGCAGTGTTCCCTGGGCTGCAAAGCTTTGTAAAGCTGATACATGGCAGCATTAGCTGTGGGAGCTTCTCCTTTAGCAATCAAGACTGAATCCTGCCCCAGAGGAGATAAACCTAATCTACCTTGTCCTGCATGCTTTGTCCCCCACCAAGCTTGGGGGTCTGGGTAGGTGCCTGCATGATGCTGTGAGTCAGGATGCTCAGAGCTGTGAGGAGTCATTGTCTTTAGTAGTCCTGTCTTCAGGAGCAGGCTGTTACAGCCGCAGCCATCTGTCAGGCAGGTTAAAAACCACCATGCCTCTTCTTTTGCACTATGTACAAGCCTGCAAAGCCTGGACGTGGGACTGGACAGAGGCTGTGGCCAAAGGGAGAATAACGGGTTTCTTTTTATAGCATGGTCTGGTCTGCCCTTGACATTAAGAGAGCCTCTCTGTCTTCAGGATGTCCTGCCAACAGGGCAGAGGCAGGTGGTTTGTAGAGCGGCTGCTGGGGAGTTGGGAGCAAAGCTCCTCCTGACGCAAGGAGGTTTTGTTCTTGACAGCAAGGGAAGGGGCCTTCACATTGGAGCTTGTCACTTGTCACATTGGGAAGAAAGTGTCCTGGGTGATTTCCAGAAAAACAGCATTTGGCTATCACGTCCCCCTTCAAGTGAGGCAGAGTTTGTAGGGCAGGGAAGGGAAATATCTTCAATAGGTCAGCTGACGTTGTGGGAAAAGCAGATTAGTTTTCATGCACAAGAGCCCTTCCAGGAGTTTGGAAGAGGCTCCATATTCGTGCTTCATGCAATTGCCTGGGTCTGGCCGAGGTTCCCTGGAGGGGACTAACCTGTGCGATCCCACCTTGTAGGCTGTGAAGAGATGGCACTTGGCCAGAGTGTAAGAGTTTAAGGCTTGTTTCCTGGGGCCTTTCTGGTGTCAGCACCTAACGCAAGCGGGGCCATTTCTACGCCTTAATGACTTGGAGGGGGTCAGTTATCTTCAGCCACAGTGAACTGAGGCTCTTTGCCCATTCTGCAACGTAAAATACAGTGCCAGATCATGGAGCATAAAAGAGTTGGGGTTTTTTTTTCCCCCTGGATAATTCTCTTAGCACTGCTTGTATCTTTTCCAGTGGTTTAAAGACAAGCTTTCCCTTGAGGTTTTCTCTGTAGCCATGTTGGTGCATGTCCCTGCCCAGTTCTCAAGCCTAATTCTTAGCTTCTTTTTTTCCCCTTCAGCTCATGGTGGTCCCATGTGGAGATGGGTCCCCCCGACCCCATCCTGGGGGTGACAGAAGCTTTCAAGCGCGACACCAACTCCAAGAAGATGAACCTGGGTGTGGGGGCATACCGGGATGACAACGGGAAGCCGTATGTCCTGAACTGTGTTCGCAAGGTGAGCCTGGTGCTGGCTGCTGGGCAGGGCTGGATCCAGGTGTCGGGTGCCCTGGGAGGGGGCCAGGGAGGGGGAACGCCTGTAGGCAAGGTTTGCCTGTTGGTCCCTAGAATAAGCTTTGTCTCTAACAGAGTAGGACAGTGTTCCTGGATGTCTTCCTTAGCAGTACTAATGCTTTTGAGATGCAACAGAGCCGGTTGTTAAGTAGCGGGGGATAAAACAGGGAATACATGTCCTATTCCCTAATCTAATTTGTTGCTGACTTCCACGAGTCCTCCAACCCAGCTGTCCTCTGAACTTCAAGGTGTTTCTTGAATAGGCTGATGTTCCCTGGGCCAGCCCACATGGGAGGAAAGAGCTGACATTGTCCCATTAATGGATTAGTCTTAGAAATTCTGCTGAGCCTTTGCTACCAGTTTCTCCATAAGCCAGTCTAAAACTCCAGCCCAGGGAGCTGGATGTGGACACTGCCCTTGGGGATTATGGAGCCTTTCAGGGCTCAGTGTAGAAATAGGCTGTTAAATAGCTGGCAGCAGGCACACATATTGACTGGCTGGTCTCCTTGGCGCGGGGAGGATGCATTGTTCATGTTTCTCATTGGTGTGGGGTTTAAAGCCATCCCTTGCCCTCGTTCTCCCTGTGTCAGCACATATTGCAGCTGGGTCACAACCAGGGAGCCTGGGTGGTGTCATAGGAATGGTTTCCTGGTGGTATGTGAATGCTGCCAGAGTCTGTCCGGCCGCTCTGGAAGCAAAGATAGGGTTCCCAGATATCTCTTGTCACTGCATTTTTCCTGACCATGGCTCTGTGTCTGCGGTTCTTGCTTCCACTCTCTGATCCTGTGTTAGGTAGGGACTTGGACTGGTTTCTGATGCAGGTTCTGCTTGAAAGAAATAGAGATTAGCAAAGCTGGGGGAAACCATGTTTAAGGGTTGGGTGAGCTAGCTTTCAGACAGGCTGCTTTCAAAATTGGCTGGGATTTTTTTTTTTAACCTGCTCCATCTAGTTCAATAACCCTTCCAGCATGACGAGGCCCTACAAAGGGCTTGCTACCCTACCTGGTTTTGGGATGTCTCCCTATGTAGAGACAATCTCTGCCTTTTGGTAACAGTCAAGTCTTGCCTTCCTGCAGGACAATTCCTGCTTGAGCAAAGAAGCGTGTGTCCTTGTGCAGCAGCACTGACTTGTAATGGGCTGGAAGTGGTGCTTTCCTCTGGCACCAGGTTTCCTGGTTCTGCTGGGTCTAGCAAATGCTGGCACCCACTGAGGGTTCTGATGGCCGCTGGGCACCTTGTCCTGTGGTAAAAGTAGAGTGTCACCTGAAATGTTTACTGCTGCCCTGGCTTTGAATGAGCCCTGAGCTCTGAAGAGAAACTCCTGTAAACCAACCTTTGCCCCTCTTGAGCAAGCAAATGTGAAGAGAAGTGACCTTGAGCTGTCCACCATCCTCTCCACGGTGATGCCTTCTTTGCTGAATGTGTGTCTTCCTTCCCAGGCGGAGGCCATGATAGCATCCAAGAAGATGGACAAGGAGTACTTGCCCATTGCGGGGCTAGCGGATTTCACCCGGGCATCCGCAGAACTGGCTCTGGGTGAAAACAGTGAAGCTTTCAAGAGTGGCCGGGTAAGGAGCGAGCTGGGAAGCAGGGGGTGGGCAGTGCTGTCTGACACGTGGTTGGTATGTGGGTGCCCAGCAAAAGTGGAAGGACTGGCAGGACTCATGCCTCTGAGTTGCAAGCCGGCCAGACCCAAGGATAACTGCTTCCTCTGAAGGCTGGGGTGAAATAGCCCTTCCCGAGGAGGGGATTTGACCTTGCCAGGGGTCCCAACTCCCTGCCCTGCAACTGGAGTTGCTGACCCATGTGGTTCCCTCCAGCCCCATGTCCCTGTTTGAGTGAGCTGTTGCAGAGGTGTGCTTCTGCTAATGCTGACGTAACCATGGCTGCTCAGACTTGTGTATTTGTTTCTTCCCTTGCAGTATGTCACTGTGCAGGGTATTTCTGGGACTGGATCTCTGCGAATTGGAGCCAATTTTTTGGTGAGTTCCTGGCTGGTAGGGGAAGGAAAGGACATCTTTTGACCAGAGCTGGCTCTCTGAGGTTTTCTAACTGCTTGAATCTGTTCAACCTGTTCGAACGCTCTGTCTTTCTCTTGATCAGCAACGGTTCTTCAAGTCTAGCCGTGATGTGTATCTACCCAAACCATCCTGGGGCAATCACACACCCATTTTCCGTGATGCTGGTCTGCAGCTTCAGGCTTACCGCTACTATGACCCCAAGACATGCAGCCTTGACTTCTCTGGAGCCATGGATGACATTTCCGTGAGTTGCCTTTCATGCTTGGAAGCAGGGAGGTGATGTGGGGAGATGGGTGATCATCTTGCTTTAGCCAAAATATCATAGAATCATAGAATAGTTTGGGTCAGAAGGAACATTTAAAGGTCATCTAGCCCAACCCCCCTGCAGTGAGCAGGGACATCTTCAACTAGATCAGGTTGCTCAGAGCCCCATCCCACCTGACCTTGAATGCTTCCAGGGATGGGGCATCTACAGCCTCTCTGGGCAACCTGTTCCAGTGTTTCACCACCCTCATCATAAAAAATTTCTTCCTTATATCTAGCCTGAATCCACCCTCTTTTAGTTTAAAACCATTGCCCATTGTCCTATCTCAACAGGCCCTGCTAAAAAGTCTGTCCCCATCTTTCTTATAAGCCCCCTTTATGTATTGGAAGGCCGCAATAAGGTCTCCCCAGAGCTTTCTCTTCTCCAGGCTGAACACCCCAACTCTCTCAGCCTTTCTTCATAGGAGAGGTGCTCCATCTGTCTGACCATTTTTGAATATGATGCCTGAAGGCACCAAACAAAGGCTAGATGCCTTGCAGAACTTGTCTAAGCTGTCTAGGGCAAGAGTCCCATCTCAGCTGCTGAGGAGAGTGCTCAGATGTCATTAATAATTCATTCTCTTTAACATCTTCCTTAGAAAATTCCAGAGAAGAGCATCATCCTCTTGCATGCTTGTGCTCACAACCCCACTGGGGTGGATCCCCGGCAGGAGCAATGGAAGGAGTTGGCAGCTATGGTGAAGGTGAGCAGTAGAGTGTCCCAGGGGTATTGTGCTGTTCCTGGGAAAACCACATCTCTGGGCTTTCATGGTATCTGCTCTTCACTGTGCTAAAGGTTACCCCCTTTCCTGAAGACAGGATGGGTGTCATGTTCCTGTACTGAAGAAGACAGGAGCCAGACAAGTGCACCCATAAAGCTTCTAGCTGACTGTCAGACTTTCTGCTGGCACCTTCTCAGGAAGCTGGGGTAGGGAGACCTGAAAGGAGAGCAGCAGGGTTGAAAGAGTGAGTTGTGATAGCTGGAGAGTGCTGGTGTATTAAAAATGCTGGAAGATCTTTCACATGCCTGGTGTCTCCCCCAGTTTCAGCTGGAAACAGATAGGGGCAGGTTCTTCCTTCATCCTTCTCGTCTTCCTCCCTGCTGCTCCCCCAGGCTGTAGCCAGTGAAATTTGGCTTGGGGATGCCTGGCCTTCATAGTGTTCTGAGAATTAGTAGATATCAAAGTGGCCTCTGGGGCCTACAGATGGCTGCGGGTCTCCTGACCTAGGGGCAGTGCAGCTGGGTTATCTGCCTGGAGGCATGGGAAGGGCTGGCACCTGCCCAGAGGGTTCCCAGGTGGTTTTCCTGGAAAATGATAACCCAGGAGACACTGAAATGGAATGATTTATTACTGCTGAATCCACTTCTGCCTTCTGGGCCAGACTGCACATCCCATAAATGCACTCGGAGGGTCTTGACCTGCTGTTTTGATGGGTGGTGGGTAGCTGTGGTTTTGGGGCTGCCTTCCCTGTTGCAAAAAAAGGGGAACAGTTCTACCTCTGGAGGAGCACAGTTGCAGTTGAGCAGCCCGCTGCCTGCATGGCTCTTTCCAGCCTGCTGCCCTGCTCCCTGGAGGGGTGTGCAGCTCCTGTAATGCTCTCTCCCCTCTTTGCTGGCAGAAACGGAACCTCCTCGTGTACTTTGACATGGCCTACCAGGGCTTTGCCAGTGGGGACATCAACCGGGATGCCTGGGCTGTGCGGTATTTCATCGAGCAGGGCATCAATGTCATCTTGTCACAGTCCTACGCTAAGAACATGGGGCTGTACGGTGAGTAGGGCAGGTGGTGTGGAGCCTGTTTCATCCAGGCTGCTGGAGGGACCCTACTGCCTCCGGGGTTCAGCACCCAGTGTCTTTCTGCTGTACTGATTGGGGAGATAACCCACTGGGATCTGGTGGAGACCCTTCTAGAGAATAGGGCTCCACTAAGCTATGTGTCATTTGGATAAGTCCTGCCCCAGCCCTGGGTATCCAAGGGCAGGGGCTGGGGCCTGATTGCCCCTCTTTCAGGAGAGCGCGCGGGTGCCTTCACGGTGATCTGCAGTGACGCAGAGGAAGCCAAGAGGGTCGAATCACAGCTGAAGATACTCATCCGCCCCATGTATTCCAACCCACCCCTGAACGGAGCCCGCATTGCCTCTATCATCCTGAACACCCCTGACCTTCGGAAGGAGTGGTAAGAGGGAACCCCTAATGCTCACGACAGCAAGATACGAGGTCTCTCTGAGGCAGCCCTGTGCTGTGCTTACGGCCTGCTGCTGTCATGGGCAGCTCATAGCTTCAGGGGTACAGTCAGAACTATGTGCCACCCCTTTCCTCTGGAGAAATCCCTGCTTGTGTCCTGGTATCAGCTGGGATCGGTCCAGCCTGACACAAACAGTTTTCCCTTGTGTTACCAAGGCAGAAAACACTGTAAAGGAGGAGATAAAGCTCCCCTAGGATTGAGGGCTGCAGGAGCTGCCTGTCCAAGGAGTGGAAAAGACTGACTGAGGCATTGTAGCCACGTAGTATGTCTCACACAGGGGAAGTGGAAGTGTAAGCCCCCTGGGAATGAGACCCGGGAATGTAACCCTCATGCCCTAAGCCTGCTTCCTGGCGTCAGCCTGTGCTGCTCTCGTAGCCCCTTGGCATCAAGTCCCTGCCGGCAGCTGGCCTGGCAGAACAAAGGCTGGCTGTGTGTTGTGGCCTCACTGGGAGACATGTTCCTTTGGCAGGCTGACACCTGTGCCTGATCCAGGGCTCAGCAGAGATGTCTCCTAGCTGTGCTGCCTTGGAGCAGGGATGTCTGCCTGTGCTGGGAGATACCCCCGGAACTCTTCGTTTATCTGCAGATACTATTTTGGGTTTGGGCAGTGCTGCCATGAGGCCTACTCACCTGTGGCTTTCAGAAGTGACAGATGCTGATACTTTGGTAGTAGTGTCCAACAGCTATGGAATAAATAAATAGCAGTCACCTTCAGGTACCAGGAGAAAGAAGCAGCTCCCCAGCTGGAGCTACAGGTTCACACTCTCTGGTCTTTGCTCATCTGCATCCCCTACATTTTTGGGGTATGAGACCCTTCCAGGTGGAGAGGGTTGATTCCTGATGGTTGTGGGGGAAGCAGCATTGGTGCATCCCAGCCCTGCTCTGAGCTGTTCCTGGGTTGGCTTCTCAGGCTTGTGGAGGTGAAGGGCATGGCCAACCGGATCATCAGCATGCGGACTCAGCTGGTGTCCAACCTCAAGAAAGAAGGATCCTCCCACAGCTGGCAGCACATTACTGACCAGATTGGCATGTTCTGCTTCACAGGGCTGAAGCCTGAGCAGGTAAACACAGTTCCTGTGGTCTCAAGGTGTCATTTGTGGTCCTTGTTGGTAAGATCTTGACTGCAGGTGCCAAAATGAACCCTCATGGGCAGTTCTTCCTCCAGGAGGAACATCCTCCAAGCCTGTAGCACTGGAGCATCGTGGGGACCCATGTCTTGCTCTGCTCCCTGCTGTGCTTGTGGAGGTTGAAAGCAGATGTAGCCTGCTTATCTGTCAAAGGAAGCAGTCACTTGGTGCTGCTCTGAGGTGACCTTAAAGGTTAGCTCAAGTGAGGTGACTCCTGGCTGAACATCTGCAGTGTTTCTGTGTTGCCCGAGAGCCGAGCAGCATCTCTCTTGGTTTACAGGGTGCACTGCTGGCTCTGCAGGTAGTGGAATGCCATGTCTGCTGGCTCCCAGTTTGCTTTCAGTTCTGGCAAGCTGGGTAAATTTGCACTCTGCAAATTTAAAAAACCTCTGTAGAGGTTGGCCTGCGGTTTGAACTCTGCTCTTTTACCCCAGGTGGAGCGGCTGATCAAGGAGTTCTCCATCTATATGACAAAGGACGGACGAATCTCTGTGGCGGGAGTTACGTCGGGCAATGTAGGTTACCTGGCTCATGCCATCCATCAAGTCACAAAGTAAAGACAAAAGTGTGCCCTGGAGCTGGTGGCCTTCTCTTCCCCACTGGTCAAAGATGGGGAGGGAAGGGAAACAAGCAGAATACTTCCAACCACAGCACTTGACGCCGCTGCTGAATGTGTCTTGTAGATGAGTTGTTGTAGAAGCCTAATCAAAACCACCCTGCGTTGTGGAGCAGGGACATCGTTGCTGGCTCCTGCTTGTCACAGCCATTCTCCCCTACTGTTCATCCTTTGTCCATCAGCCCCAGCACCCATCTGCATTGGAGGAAGCAAATGCTTAGCACTGCCATCCTACCAGCACCAAAGACTTCCCCACACTCGTTTCTCTATGAGAAGGCTTTGTGAGGCTGTTGGCTGCTGGCCCAAGCAGCAATGGGCAGGGAGCTGGGTGGGCTGAGTGGGAGAGCTGCTCAGGTGTGCCCCAACCACCTCCTCAGCTGGTCCCTGCTGCCACCAGGCTCCATCCTCCTTCATCCTCCTAGCTTAAGGCTGGGCAGCGCCAAAGCTGCCCTCCGACAATCAGCTCTGAGGACTTCTCACTACTAAATCTGCTCCATCATTGGCTTTGCTCTTTCCCTCTGGGAATCTTCTTTCAGGGGTAATTCACAGTGGCATTGGTGTGTGGGGCAGACCCATGTCCCATCCTCTAAACCTGCCTGGTTCTCCTGACTTCACTCCCATGCCCTGAGGTGAAGCAACTTCTTGCCTGCCCCCCCCCCCAAATAAGAGCCTTCTCTGAAAACTGCTCTCTGTTGGTCTCTTCTTCTCCCCGTTCCTGTACCAATGCCAGCAGCCCAGCCCTGTACCCCCAGCAGCCCTCCCTGCAAAGCAGAGTCTTTGTGTGTGTCCCAAAGGCATGAGCCAAGAGGTGGACCCTGCTGTGTCCACCCTCACGTGGGGCTGTGGGGTGGCCCTCTCATCTGCTCTGTTCAGCCAAATTTCTGGTGACACCAGAAGACAGGAGGGAAAGATTCCCAAAGGAAGTCTGAGAGCTGATGACTCAAAAAACATGCTGTCCTTTTAAACTGAGCATCCCTGAGGCCCTGTGACTCACTGGACTCTGATTTTTAATCCAAATAAACGCACATGGCTGTGTTGAGCTGGGGACTTCCTCCTATCATCGCACAGCTGGATCCCGTCCCTTCTGTGCACCAAATATTCCCTGTCAGGGACGTGGCAGCACCAGGGGTTCTTGTATGGCCAGTGAAACCCTAATCTCCCAAGAATCCCATGTAGAGAGAGGGCAGTTCCCACCCATGTGCCCAAGAACACAGGCGAGTGTGGGCTAAGGCTGCCCCAGGTGGGAGTCGGTGTCACGGAGCTGAAATTGAAGCCTACATGGTTCAATGTACGTGTCGCTGGGGAGAGTGTGAGTTCCCAAAGGCCGTCTGCCCTGTGCCCAGCTGCTGGAGCACGACGGAGTTTCTCCTTGCAGCAAGCAAAGCTGTTGCCCTAGGTGGACCTGGAGGGGTTACCTCTGAGTCTGTGTGAGCTTTCTCCATCCACTGGCACCTTTCCCCTTTGCAGCCATATCAGGACATTTAGCAGAGCAGTCCTCGTTTCTCATTCCTGCCCAGAGCAGCCATGTTCTCCTGGGAGCTAGGATGGGCCTGTCTAGTGCATGTTGTCACCATGCTTGCCGGCAGAGGAGGAGCTGCTTGTGCAGGCCCAGGAGGGCTGGAGCTTCCCATTGCTCCCAGACAGACGGTTTGCACTTTAATGGCGGTGATTGTTTACATGGCCCGATGCCCACAGCTGCTGCTTGCTCCCATTTGTGCAATAAACCGCTCTCCGTGCTGCTGCCGTGGGTGCTGCCCCATGGCGCTGTGGGTTCTTGTGCTGTGGTCTTCAGTTCTGCGTGGCTGTGGAGCTGCCTCCTCCTGCCTCTCCTGGTTAGAGAGAGCCCTTCTACTTTGTATTAGGCCTTTCTGCTGCCTGTTCTCTGTGACAATAAAAGTAGAGCTGGAGCACAGCCCTGCCTTCTCTCCGAGTCCTTGCCCGCGGGTCCCTCCGGGTTCAGCTGCAGAGCGGTGGGGATGGGCAGGGATGGGCTTCCCGCAGGCGGAGCCCCTCGGCGCTGGTCCCCGGGGATGGGCATCGCTTCCCGGCCGAGATGCCGGCGCCCCGGCGCGGGCAGGGGCGGCGGGGCGGGCCGGGGGCGGACTACAACCCCCGGCGTGCAGCGGGCAGGGCGGTGCCGGCTCTGCGCCGCCGCCGAGCCCAGCCGGGGCCGGAGCGGAGCGGAGGGGGCTCCCGCCGCCCGGTGAGTGGGGCCGGGGCACGGGGGTACCCGGGGGGGCGCGGGGAGCCCAAGGACCCTCTGGGGCCGCGTCGCGTCCCCGAGGGCATCCCCTGCAAACGCTAGGTGACCGTCACCAGCTCCGGGCCTTGCTTCTCCTGGAGGGGGGCGGGCGTGGGGCGCCGCCGGGGCCCACGCGGGTCCATGGGTCTGTCGAGTCACCCTCGGAGAAGCGCCTGCTCTCAGGGTCTCTGGTTGTCACCGGCATGGTGGCTTTGTCTGGGGTGAAAGGACAGCCGGGCACCCTGCAGCATTCTCCTCCAGCCATGGGATAAGCATTGATCCCTTCCTCGCCCGGGCAGGAGCTTCAGCCAAAGCGGACCCACTCGTGCCAGCAGACCCACTGGCCTGGGGACCTGGGACCTGTCCCCTCTGCGCTCCTACCCCCGGGGGAGAGGGCTGCCTTTCTTCTTGCCCTGCACAGACCTGCAGGGTTTTTCCCCTTCCCCAGAAACCCTTGAATAGGATTTGTAGCACAAGTGTGAGGTTTCAATAACCTAGAAGTAAAGGATGGGGTGGTCAGGAGGAGTCCCTGGAGATGTTGTCTAGCAAAAAAAGAGATTTCCCTTGGCTGTGTAGGTCCCTGCGAAGCCCTGCCAGGTTGCGAGGGTTGATCTCCTTCAGATCAGTGAGGCACGGGGATGAGATCTGGGCTGTCCAACCCCGAGGGCTGCGGTGCTGGAAGCACCAGGTCTTCAGGTCCAAAAGCTTCTGAGGCATCTCGTGCTGGTGGTCACCCTGGGGGTGCATTGGGAGCGGCTGGTCCTGCTTTTCCTGGTGACACAGTGTTTCTGCTGTGTGCGTGGGTTGTTCCTGTTGAGCCCAGCCTTGACCTTTACCCAGGAGCACGTGCACGGTGACTCTTGCAGAGCTTGCAGGAATTGGGGTTGGAAATCAGGAAGCGAGCCGTGATGCTGGGTCTCGTGCCTGCAGAAAGGCGAGTCCTGCCGTGAGGCTGCGGCTCCCCAGCCCTGCAGCCAGGACTCAGTCCCCTGTCCAATGGCAGTGGTGTCCTTGCCCTGGATTCAGGGGACAAGAGGTGAGTTCTCCTGCTGTATCTCTGCTGGCGTGAGGACACCTGCATGCTGAGACCCAGGGAACTCATTTCTTCTGTGCCCCTCTCTGATGCTCAGCTTGTCCCTTGTTAACATACCTTAATGAACACTTAACCATGTCCTTCTTCATCCCCTTCTAGGAGCAGTGAAGTGCCTGACCCCTGTGCTGCCATGGTCCCAGCCTGCCCGTTCGCTGCCCTCCCTGCCTGATGTAGCCAGCGCTGGCAGAGGACCATCCTCAAGACGGCCAGCTGAGCCCGGTGCAGGAGTGCTAGTGGGACGTGGATGGTGGCGTGTGCCAACCTAGCAGGGACGATGGCTCAGGGCACCGGGAGCATCAACAGCGACTACAAGGATTGGGAGTGGAGCGCCAATGCCGGGGAAAGGGCCAGGCTCCTGCAGAGCCCCAGCGTGGAGACGGTGCCAAAGAGTGGAGAGAGCCAAGGAAATGGTCTGGGGGCCACGTCGGCCCTGGGAGCCGTCTTCATTGTGGTCAATGCTGCCCTCGGGGCTGGGCTGCTCAACTTCCCCGCTGCCTTCAGCATGGCTGGTGGTGTGGCCGCGGGCATCGCACTGCAGATGGTGAGAGGGTGGGGAAGGGACAGTCTCTTGTCCCACCCTGGGAGGGGATGTGGTGGGGACGTGTGGAGCCCCAGAAGGGGCTCAGGGAGGACGTGGCTCCTGGGAGGAAGCCCTGTTGGGTGAGGGATCCCAGAGATGCTCTGTGTGTATGAGCGTGGCTGCCTGAGGTGGCTTTGGGGACCTCATCATGCTGTTGCCTCAGTGTCCCTTTCCTGCCTCTTTCCCCACCCCAGTGCATGCTGATCTTCATCATTGGAGGCTTGGTCATCCTGGCATACTGCTCACAGGCCAGCAACGAGCGGACCTACCAGGAGGTTGTGTGGGCCGTCTGTGGGAAGGTGCCTGGCATACTGTGCGAGGTGGCCATTGCCATCTACACCTTTGGCACCTGCATCGCTTTCCTCATCATCATTGGAGACCAGGAGGACAAGAGTAAGTGTGTCCCATGGGGGAAAAATGACCAGTTGCTGTCCCTTTGGCTGGAAGGGGACAACCTGACTGCCCTGGTTGTCCCCACAGTCATTGCTGCTCTGGTGACGGAGCCTGAGGAAGCTGGGAGCAGCCGCTGGTACACGGACCGCAAGTTCACCATCAGCATCACCGCCTTCCTCCTCATCCTGCCCCTCTCCATCCCCAAGGAGATCGGCTTCCAAAAATATGCCAGGTGGGTGGGGAGAGCCCTTCGGGGCTGGGAGCCAGCATGGGGCAGCCAGCACCTACCTAAGTACAGCCCCAGGGGATGGGGAGTGGAAATGCTGTGGTTCTAGCGCTGTATCTGCCCGCTCGCCCCTAAGGGGTTGGTCATCTCCTCTGCCTTCCCGGGCCTCAGTTTCTGCATCTGGGAAGCAGAGGAGCTGCTGAGCACCATGCAGCCACAGTGTCGTACTCCAGAGCTTGTGTCCCTCCCTTCTGCTTGCTGGAGGAAGCGGAGAGAGCTGACTTCAACTGTCTTTGGAGGTGGCCATCCAGCAGAAAGGAAAGCCAGTAAGGGTCCCCGGGCTGGGTGGTCTGCAGGCCAGCCCTGCTCCACCAAGCATCTTGGTGTAACCTGGCTGCTGGAGCTGGACCAGAGCTACCAAGGAGTGTCACTTCTTTAACACTCGCCTCTTTCTCCTGCCGCAAACCCTTGTGGGCAGGTCTGCCACTCACAGCGGCACAGGACAGTGCCACAGTGCCAATCCCGAGTGCGGTGGGATTGCGTTGACATCTGCTCTGGGGACAGTGGGTGACAGTGCCTGGCATATTCCTGTGGGAAGGGAGAGCAGGGGTGGTCCTGATGGGAAGGATTGGGGTGGCCTGGGCTATGCAGGGAGGAAGATGGGGCTGGAGAGGCTGGGAGGAGACCCTCCGCAGAGTGGGGAGGCAGCACACTGACGGTCTCCTGTCCACTCTTGCAGCTCCCTAAGTGTGATTGGCACGTGGTACGTCACAGCAGTCATTATCATCAAGTACATCTGGCCCGACAAGGAGCTCATGCCTGTGGAGATCCCCACCAGGTGAGTGCAAGAGACCTGATGCTGACAGTGGCCATCACAGCACTGCAGAGCCAGGCAGGGGTGTGGTAGCGAGGGCTGCAAAGCCTAGGGACAAATCCTTCACGAGTCCCATCCCTGCGCCCGGGGATGCTGCAAGTTGCTGCCAAGTGGCTGCATCTCTGCATGCTTCAGAGGAGCAGGTGGTGAAGGAGAGGAAAAAGACTTCTTGGAGGTCTCCATGGCTCCATCACAGGTTTTGAGGAGAGCTGATTGATTTTTATCTCCAATACAGCCAGGCCCAGAGTTCCCCGTGCAGTGCTTGTGCTCACCCAGCAACCAGGGCAGTGTCTATTTTAGGATGATTTTGGTTATTTCCTTGGCCAGCACAGCCCCTGTGGCTTGTCCCCTCCCTCACTGTTTGGGGACATTTATGGACCCAGTGCGGGCAGTGGGAATTTTAGGGCAGAGCAAAGTTTAAACCGTTTTTTGGCACTGCCTAATTAGATTCTTATTTTTTACTGATACTTTTATCTTTGTAATTCCTCAATTTTGGCTGGTTCTGTCTTGGTGAAAGGCCCTGGTCTTCAGGGAGTGCCAGGTCCCAGGAAAACCTCGCTCTGTGCAAAGGCATCATCCTGGGTGGGGGGACATAGTAACGCAGGGGGGGCAGGTCAGCAGAGGAGTGAGCCTACCGCTGAGCACCCCCAGCTCATCCTCCCCTGGGGCACTGGGTGAGGGGTGCGGGGGGCCGTGGTCTGACCGCTGGGTGTTTCTCTCCCGCCAGCCCCTCCACCTGGACAGCTGTCTTCAATGCCATGCCCACCATCTGCTTTGGGTTCCAGGTAAGGCCACGAGCCCGGTGCTCCCCTTCTCACCCTGCGGCCGCCTGGGTGGGGGACCAGCATGGTCCAGGCATGCTCCCCAGGGCGATTGGCCAAAACCCTCCCCATGTGCGCATCGCACAGTTTTGCGAGGGGTCTGAAGCAAGTTTAACATCTCACCGCCCCTGGATGGAGATGGATCAATTTTACCCCAGCTGGGAAGGCCAGGGCAGCCTGTCCCCTCCTTTTCTTCGCCAGTGACAAACCTAGGGAGGATCATGATATCATGACAAACCTGGGGATATCATGTGTGCGATTCCGTGCAGCTCCACGTGTGCTCGGGGTCAGCCCATCGCATGTCCCCACTTTCTTTCCATGTCCCCGGCAGTGCCACGTGAGCAGCGTGCCCGTCTTTAACAGCATGAAGCAGCCAGAGGTGAAGACCTGGGGTGCGGTGGTGACAGCGGCCATGGTGATCGCTCTCTTTGTCTACACGGGCACTGGTGAGCGAGGGGATGCCGTGTGAGTGTGGCATGGTCCTCAGAGGGGCTGTGAGCTTCTGGAGGGCAGGGACCCTCTGGTCAGCAGAGGGACAGAGCGGGAAGGGAGGGGAGTCCATCTAACCTGCAACGTGCCCTGTGCCGTATCCATCCAAGCCTGGTCCCTCAAACACACATGCAGGAGGTTTGTCCCTGTCCCCCGCTGACTGCTCTCTTCCTGGCAGGTGTCTGCGGCTTCCTGACCTTTGGAGCTGGCGTGGAGCAGGACGTCTTGCTCTCCTACCCCTCCAATGACATCCCTGTTGCCCTCGCCCGGGCCTTCATCATCCTCTGCGTGCTGACGTCCTACCCCATCCTGCACTTCTGTGGCCGGTGAGTGCTGGGAGGAGGCAGGGGCTGGTGTAGGCAGGAGGGGCAGCATGGGGAAACCCCCTCTGCCCTGGGTCTTTGCCCACAGGGCTGTCTTGGAGGGTCTCTGGCTCCGCTACACCGGGGTGACGGTGGAGGAGGACGTGGTTCGGGAGCGGAGGAGGCGCCTGCTTCAGACCATCAGCTGGTTCCTCCTGACCCTTCTCCTGGCTCTCTTCATCCCCGACATTGGCAAAGTCATCTCTGTCATCGGAGGCTTGGCCGCTTGCTTCATCTTCGTCTTCCCGGGTAGGGCATCCCGGGATGCTCAGGGGCCGGCGGAGGTCTCTTAGCCTTGTTTCTCGGAAGAGGGAGGGAGCGGGATGGAGACGCAGAAACCAGGAGGTCCTTAGAGAATGACGAAAGTGTGGCATGAGGTCGGTCGGCAGCCCAACTATTTTGACTGGAGACTCTGCTCTGTAACAGGGAGTGCAGCTCCACGGCTTTTGGGGTGTCTGCTCAGTCCTCGACTGAGTTTAATTTGCCTCCTCTCCCTTTCAGGGCTCTGCCTGATTCAAGCCAAGCTCTCTGAGATCCAAGAAACCAGGGCAATCAGGTAACTGAAACAAACACAATTCTTCTCTCCCCGCTTCCCCTGCGAATGTTGGTGTGAATGTCCCTGTCCTCTTGTGTCCACAGCTGGTGGGCCCAGGTCAGCTACGGAGTGTTCATGGTCACCCTCGGAGCCTTCATCTTTGGACAGACCACTGCCAACGCCATCTTCGTGGATCTCACAGCCTGACTCCTCCTCCAGGCTGGACCACACTGCTGCTGTGGGGATGCAGATTTCCCCTAGGACCAAAGGGAGGCAGGGAGAAAGTACGTTGGCGTGTTGGGAAGATCCAAGTGGAGCATTGTAATCTGGGGCTTGGCTGAAAGAGCCCTGTGGTGGTTTGTATCTTGTTGTCTTAACGCACCAGGCAGTCAGACTTGTCCTCTCAGCCCTGACTCCCTGGTGAAGCCAGGGGACATGTAGTCCAGGTCAAGCCCTTTCTGCCGCTCCGGGGGTAGGCATCACTACCTTAGACATCACTAAGGGATTGCAATTGGGGTTTGCGAGGGTATGCCGCTCTCACTCATGTACCCCTGTGCTTGGTGGAGCTCCTCTCCACAGCTTAAACTCCTTCTTCTCCCAACATTGGAGGGAGACAGCGTGTCTTGCATGAAGGGAACTAGTAATTATGTTTATCAGACAGGGCGACATCCTCGTAGTCCTCTTCTGTGTCAGTGTTTTGTTTGGTTTGAACTCTGCTTTCCTGTGGCTCATCTTGCCAGCCTCCTGCCCTTACTCTTACATCTCCCCCTGCCTGGGCTGCGCTTTCTGTTACAAAGTGGGACTGTCACCTTCAGCCTGACTTTTTTTTGGAGGATCAGGACAACCCTGGGGTAGGGACACGCTGGTGCAATGTTTCCCCTGCCAGGGGTTGCTCACTCACTAGAGAAGGTGCTGTGGCTGCATCGACCTACAGGAGACACTACGCTAGAGCAAAGCTCTTCTCCAAATTTCCAATCCTGTTCTTCCATGAGGTGTCCAGGGAATGGGACTGGGCCAGGTGTGGGTTTTAAGGGATGCTTTGGGGATAAAGCAGTCAGTATTAATCCATTTTATATTGTTCCCTTGGTTGTTTACACGCTCTGTGGCTGGTGTTGCTCTGGGCTGTCCCTCTGTTGCCTGTCTGTATGATAGTTTCACTTCTGCTTTCGCTGGGTTGAGCAGTTGCCCCAGGTGCAGATTCAGCTGGGGGAGTTAAACCTCAACAGCAAACTGCTCTTGTTCAGTCTTTGAGTTTCCTTGTGCCTTGTTTGGCTTCTAAAATCCTGGGAGAGAGAGGAATTCACGTGTATCTATTGCTGCTTCTGTGATGAGGGTCCAGCCCAGCTTTGTGCAGCACCTGTCTTTGCTCCTTCTGTTTCTTCTGGAAGCAGCCCAGGCTGTCATGGTGGTAAGGTGAACCATGGCGTGCTTCTGTACTTCTCACTGTGGCTCTCTCCCTCTGCAACCAGTGGTGGTGGTGGGAGGACAGCATGTGGGTGCTTCCCCATGTGGAAACATTTGGTCTTTCCCCACAAACGCTTGCTGCATGTAAATGTGGACCTCCCCGCTGCTCCTCAGGACGAGATGGGGAGACCCAGATGGAGGAGGAGGAGGAAACCCCAAGCACAGCGTGAATGTTTGAGGGACCTTGTGAAGGCACGTGTCCTTCCTGCCTCTCCCAGGGTACCTCCAACCTTCATGCCCTCAACTTTTGACAAACCCAGGCTCCAGCAGACCCCCCATTCGTATGGCACCAGCTGCCCCCTGAGCGCCTTCACCCGGCTGCTGCCTGAAGCCGGCACTGGGGCTTGGAGGATCCCTTGGCATAAAGAAGAGGGTGCTAACCCTGACACTACCCAACCCTGCAGACTGCTCCTCCTGGACATGGGGAGCACAGAGCCACCTCCTGTGGAGCCCAGCAGGGACCGGGATGCTCAAGGCTCAGCAGATGCCAACGCCGAGATGCCTTTCAATGCCCATCCCCCATCAAGATGGAGAGGATTTTGGTACCTAGTGGCTTTTGTGGCTCTGGCTTTCCCAAAGGTGAGATCCCACGGCCGAAGCGGAGGCAGACATGGAGTCCCATGTCTTTGGTTGTCACCCAAGGAGCCGCTGGGCTCCCTTGATCCCCCTGGGGGTTTGAGAGCAGATGGGGTACAGAGGTGCTGTGGCCATTTCTCTGTTTGCCTTACTGCTCCCCTGACTGTTTACAAACACAGACCTTTTAAAATGTATTTTCTACATGCAGAAAGCAGAGGGACCTTTATTCAATAAAAGTGACGTTGTGGTGCACGTGCTGGGCAGCCACGAGGTGGTTTCTGTGTGGCCAGCGGTGCTCACTCCCTGCTGGGGGAGGGAGATGCTCCCGTGTGGGAATGAAGCCGTGTCCTGACACGCCAGCCCAGCTCTCTGAGCTTTGGGGTGGATGGCATGGGGCCGGGGGTGTTCGGTGCTGACGCCATGATGGCTGGCAGGGGGTTCCCCTGCCAGAGGTGAGGCCCCAGCGCCTTCCTCGGACACTCATACCCCGGGGTACACTCCCAGGGGAGGTCCTGGAGGTCCCGATCCCAGTGTTGGCACCCCAGGGTCACCCCCAGGGCTGGAAGGTGGGTGTGGGGTGGCTGAGGTGGGTAGGAAAGGGCCGTTCCGGGGTTTTGGGGCACAGGGTGACAGCCCCGGCTGCGGGGGATTGAGGGGGTCCAGGAGTTTCCTCTCCGGGACCGAGGCCGGCGAACTGGGAGCGTGCAAATGGAGGGGGGATTTCGGGGCAAAATGGCCTCCACAGCGGCCTGGAGAGGAGACTGCCGTCCTGGAAGGCAGGGGGACGGGGCCCGGCCCAGCGCCGCCGTGCTGTGGGGACGTAGCGCCTTGGGCCGTACCACCGCACTGCGGGGAGGGGTGAAGTGCGCGGGCCACAGGCAGCGCTCCGGGCCGTACCAAGGCAGTGCGGGGGGAGGCTCTCCAGTGCCTGGGCCCGTACCACCGCGCTGCGCGGGGTGGGGGCGCGGTGCCTAGGGCCGTACCACCGCCCGAAGGGGGGGGGAGTGCGGCGGACCGCACCAATCGGGGAGGGGCGCCCCCGCCCCCCCATGACTCCGCGCGCCCTTTGGCGCTCCCTGCCCCTTCCCCTTCCCGCCCCGCCCCAGCGCAGCGCAGCGCAGCGCAGCTCCCCGCGCTCACTGGTCGGCCTTGCCAGCCCGGCTTTGGCCTCTGGTGCGCATGCGTGGACCCACGAGGCCTGCCAGCGCTCATTGGCCAAAACGGTAGGAAGGACTCCGGCCGCTCTCGGCTAATGGGCGCGCGGCGCTGGCTCCGCGCGGAGGGCCGGGGAAGGGCGGGGGGAGGACGGCAGAACGTCCGCCAGAGGTCGCGCCGCGCTGATTGGGCAGGTCGCGCGTGGCCCTGCGCCCTGATTGGGGGAGCGCCACGCCAGGGGGGCGGGAGGCTCGACGGGCGCCCCGCCCACCCGCGCCCCCGCTGCCCCCCCGCTGGCGTGCCGCGAGGGGACGGGGGAGGGGAAAGGCCGCGACGTGAGCGCGCGACCC
>VYZW01033775.1:0-57981 GCA_013401315.1 Balaeniceps rex
TGACCTCCAGAGGTCCCTTCCAACCTCAACCATTCTGTGCTTCTGTAATTCTGTGTTCGCTGTAATTCATTTCATTGTGAAATACACCTTCACAACTATCAGCATATCACAGCTACCTGTAGAAATATCTCTAGCTACATGGTGCATGAGAGCAAACATATGGATTTGGTAGACTGGAGCAACAACAATATCTGATTTTTAAAAACTCCAAAAGCATTGGTTGATTTGTTTGGTGTTTTTTTTACTCTGATTCCTTTTCTGGTTGGGAGAGGCTAGGGGAACCCAGAACACCCTGAATCAGTTACGACGCATACAGGAGTCTTCCACCTTCAGCATGGTTGCAGTAGATGCACAGGAGATACATGGAAGATATGCAGCAAAGGTGAAGCGTACATACAACGTGTGCAGAAAACACACAGCAAACATGAAGCAGACACACAACAGATATGCAGCAGATATACAGAGGATGCGCAGCAGATGTAACAGAAACGCAGTGCACGTACAGCAGTCACACTGGAGACGTGCAGAGCACATCCAGCAAACACGCAGCAGAGGCACAGCAGACACAAAACATGGACACGGCAGAAGTGCAGCACATGTGCAGACATAGACAGCAGCTGTGCAGCAGACATGCAGCAGACACACAGCAGTTGTGCAGCAGATAGGCTGCAGACGTACCTTTCCAAAGTGGAAGAATTAGAACGCTTTCCCATGGAAAAAGGAACTGGGCGGTGTTTGCATTAATGACAAAAACACTGAGCTGGACTGAGAGCAAACTCTAAGGAACCTTCTACTGAGCAACGATATTCCCATGTAAAAGCAATCTTAGCTTCTACTCTTCATGGTGACTAGAAGATCCCTGAGCAGCACAGACCATGTTGAACGACTTTCTGTGCAATGAAGGGTGCTGCTCTGCTTCCCAGTTCTAATTTTCCCAGAGCACACAATGACCTGTGTAGAAGCTGTGGCAACTGTTCTTCTGTATGTGCTGCATTTGCCCAGTGCTATGTGTAGCCTCCTTCACCAGCCCTGCAAACATAGAGTCAAGGGCTCTGCTAAAATAATTTTATGCTATGGTTGGAGGTGGAGAGTAAATCTGTATTTTGATTTCAAAAGCACCTACATTTCCTGGGCATCTGTTGCTTCTCCTGTGCTTAGAAGTTAAAAAGAGACCTTGAATGCAGAGCTGTTTCTGCTGGTATGGATTAAGGTTCCCTGCAGATGGGGGAACATCTTGGGTTGCAGTTCCTGGTTGCATTAGGTTGGATAAAACACAAAGCCAGCTAGTACTGCCACTGATACTCAAGTGCAAACCTCCAGTTAGAAGTAGACATATGTCTGTGGTTGGCATTAACTGAGAAGATCAGTTAACTCTGGAGGTCCTGTAAAGCCTAAGTTTCAGCCCTCAGGTTTCCAGCATGCAGGATGAATGGATAGATGATCTTTTTTTGATATAGAACTCTCCACGCAATGTGTAGGCAGCCCAGAAAACTCATAGCCAGGCACCAAATATTGCAGTTTGACTTCCACCTGAATCTGTTTGCTGGTCCCCTCCTTTTCAACACGTGGATGCGAACATCTATGCAAGGAAGGTAGCCGTTAATCTTAGTACACTAATGATCTTCTCACCCTGGCCTCAGGCTACTTCAAGCCTTGTTGAAGATTAAAGAATATTGTATAGCCATTTTATCAGGCAAAAGACTAAGAGGGTTTTTTTGTCAAAATCAGTGAAGGAAGAGGTATCTGGCATCAATCCCATAGACTAAGACAGAAGAAAGTGGAAGTTGAATGAAATTGATAACGAAGTGGGTATTTTTAACTGTGGGGACAAGTACCACTTCTTTCTAAAAGACAGTCAGCCAAGGATTTCATCAAGCTCTGTGCAGGGATCCTGGGAGAGGTCCTGGGCACCCTGTTACACAGTAGGCTAAACTACAAGATCACAATTGTTCCTCCAAAACTGAACCTTTATAAGCATATGCTAAAAATTAGCAGAGTTTCAAAACAAAACATGGGGAGAATCCATTTTGAATGGGTTGAAATTAATGGTGTCACAGAAATGACCTAGAGGGAGAATGAAATTAGATTCCAAAGCAATAACTCAATAAGGAGAATGCTGTTTTGTAAGAAAAAAAAATAACATCTTTAGCAAAGTTGTGACAAAATTGCTTTTTAAAATTAATAGCAGTTATCTCGATCCTGGGAAATACAAGCTGGAAACCCATGTTCTCATCAGCAAGAAGGTGTGGGTAAAAAGCATGTTATTTAATTGTTAAACAGAAAACTGCAACCATGGTTTGTGGTGAAGGGCTCCTAAGAATGGGAAGGTCAAGGTTAGAGGAAAAATCATTTAAATTCAATAAACTTGCCCACAACATTCTGATTATTGATAACCAAAATCCACAGACATTTCAGAACTATCAAGAAACTTAGAATCATAGAGTCACAGAATAGTTTAGGTTGGAAAAGACCTTTAAGATCATTAAGTCCAACCATTAACTTTATAACAATCAGTCCTAAATTAAAAATCAAGATATTTTTTTTACCCTACTCACTCTCAGCTTTGCCTCCTTGCTAGCCAGCAGTAGCAAGCAGGTCTTATCCAGACATGATGAAGTCCTGTAGAGACATAGTTTTACTGCTGAGATGGTGCTAATGCCTGTGTGACTTTCCCTTTGGGTGTAGAGCCATGGAAGATAAGAGCTGACATGTTTGTGCCAATCCTTTCCAGCAATGCTTTCTGGCAAAGGACTGCACTGCTGGTCCACCCCCATGGCTCAGCTGATGCAAAAATAGACCTGCCAATGTGAGACAGATCTTCCCTTATCACCTTCTGTGCAGCCTAGGAAAAGGCTGAAAGAGCTCAGCTGCTAAAGAGAACTATTTTAATGAAAGTGAATACAGCCAAAAGAGTGATGCTCAGAAAGGACAGAAGGAAAAGCAATACCGGCCATAGCATCTTCTTTGTCCACTTTAAACAAACAATAGGATTATAGAGATAAGCAGGGACAAAGTAAGCATGAATTTCAATTGATGGCACCAAATGCCGCCTGCTGGCAGTGGTTCTATCTGAGAATTGGGAGCCAAGAAAAAAAACACTGGAGCAGAGCAGAGCTGTGGCCATGTGATGTGAAAATGCATGGCTGTTAGCAAGAGAAACCTTTCTCCCAAATCCACAATGGAGTCAGAGGCATGAGCAAGGACTGGGAGACAATCCATACCACAAGACTGTCCACAGGCTCGGGGTTCCAGCCCGCCTGTGGAGACAGAACACAAGTGGCATCTGGCTGTTGTGCAGCAGCCTGTTCCCGTTAGCACCCTGGGAAAGACAGCCTGGAGCACTGAATTGTTGCCTACTAGCTGAGCAAGCAGCCGAAAAGGACTCGGTCCTGCCAGTTATTGTCAGATGCCCAGTGTGACCCCAGTAGAATTGTACTCATTGTTAAAGGTAGGAGAGGGCAGACAGCACAGCCTGTGAAGCCCAGAGAATGCTTTGCAGAGTCAGATGCTAGCCAAAAACTAAGTCACCCTGAGCTTCCTGCTCACCCACAGCTATGTCCTCAACACAAGCACATGCACGCAGGTCTTCGTTGACTCCTCCAGCTGTGGGAGAAAGAATACCCAGCTGGAATGAACTCTCCAAACCTTCTTCAGAAAGCTCTGCGCAGTCACTAAAGGGCTGATTTGTGTAATAACTGCAGGGTCCTGCAAGGAGCACTTGTCCTGCCATCCAGCAAGACCCACAGCTAATGAAACCTTGGCTACATGCAGTGTGTGCTTTCCAGACAGCAGGAACAGCAGCCCAGGATTTGTCTCCCGTGTCATGAGTAATCAGTGTACTTTGGTTGTCACTGGCCTTCAGAAGTGCTATTTCCATTCCTTAAATTAGAGGAAGACAGAAGTGAATGAAAATTGGTGGCTTGCCAGGGCTGGGGTAATTCTCAGAGATGCTCTGGTCTGCACAGGGATTGCTCCCTGGCTGCTCACATGTTCTCCTTCTCACTGGCCTCATCCAGGGGGATTCAGAATATTAATTCAGGAAGAATTCACTATAGTTCATTACTTTGGGCCAATTTCCTACTCTTCTCACCAAGTGGAGACCTTTGTCCAGTGACTGAGACTCCCCGAGCTGTGACCCTGCAATTAGTCTGCTTTGGTGCATGCTCAGTTGTCCAGCAAATGCTTCTCCCAGCTCATCACTTTCTTTGTGTCTGCCTGGAATAGTTCGGGCTGGGTGTCTGCTGCCTAAGCATGGGGGCCCTTTCCCTTGTTTATCACAGTCATTCTTTGTTCCCCTCCTTGATACAACCTAAAGCTTCTTCCTGCTGGGTGAGAACAGGTCCTCAGTGCTGTGACTGTCTCCTGAGCACTACTTTCCAAGATATTCCCTGTTCAATGGGAAAGAGTCTGAGCTAAGAGGGTCCGGCCAGGATCTGCTGCACTGAGCAATGGTTCTCTGGACCGGTTTGAGTCTCTTGTAAGGGCAAAGATGCCAACACTTTACATCTCTTGCAGGTCATCTCTGCTCTCTTTAGGATGATGAGAACAAGTCAATGTTACAGAGTGGGTGCTCTCAGAAATTCATACTGCTTCATTTTTTTTGTAAACTAAGACTTTGTTAATAAAAGTATGGCTTGTACTTTTACCAGATCCGAGATGTAAGTCAGGCAAGTGACCAAGCACAAATTCCTTTTTCTCTAAGTGTTTCAAACAAAACACTCAGTAAAAACCATCCTCCTGTCCTGCCAAAGTACAACTGTGAAGGCTAGTAGTAGAGCTGGCACCCAGCGTTTTATGAAAGGGTGAGCAGCAACTTTCCCACCAGCACATGGGATCGACACCTGGGGATTTCAGGATGAGAAACACCACAGCTTAACTATCCAGCCACAAACCTAATGATCAAGAGATCAGAGACTTCATCCGTGTTCCTGGTCCTCAAAATAGGTGGGATAGATTCATCATAGGAGAAATCCACAACAGCAGCAGACCACATCTTGGTCTAGATTAGGAGAAGCATGACCAGCAGGTCCAGGGGAGCTATTTCCCCCTCTTCTGCTTGAGCACAATCTCCTAATTTTAGGATTCTATTAAGCTTGCCCAATCTCAGTTTTTCTTCTCTCTTTGTATTCTCTGGGTATCTTGAGAGACATGGAAATCTCTCTTCTACTCTGCACACACACACAGTTTGGGGTGCAGCAATTCTGACAACTTACATGGAATGAATGGAAACCCCTTGGCATGCTTATAGTCGCTACCTTCCCTGTCCCTTATTTTCAGTTCTTCTCTGTCTTCAAGTTTCAGCTTAGAAATATTTATGGGGAAACCAAATCATCCAGCAACAGATTTGGCCAATTCTCAGTGCGCTTCTGCTCGTTCAGCTTTAGGAATGGCCACCAGCCCAAATGCTGCTCTAGATTTCCCCAAACCATTCAGAGTTACCCTTTACTGTAAATTCACCAACTCTGTGACAGCCTAGCTAACTCCAGGCTAGTGAGGATTTCTGATTTGATATTGCAAAAGGGAGGGCTGTCTGCTATCCACAGAAGAGCTGTTTTAGGGATGAGACACAGCAGTTTCTTTTTAGATTATTTGCCCCCCTGCAGCCTATTCTCTTATAATGAAATTCATGCCTGTGCAAAGAGTCAAATAAGATGAATTTGTATCAGTACCACCACTACGTTCTCTAGTCTTATATGACTTAAGCATGTGGCTTTTCCAGGGATGATGATCCTACCTCTCCATCAGAGCTGGAAATTTTTCCTATAATTCAAGATTCCTTTTGTTTTTGATCTTAGCCTGATTCTTTGCTGGGCCCCAGGGACCGTCTCTCACAATAACTGCGGAAAACCATTGCAGGCATCAGACACCCTTGGCCTCAGTGGAGATCACCAAGAGGGACAATAATTACTGCCAAATGTGATAGTGGTTTTTGGTCTTGCATCTCCCCACCCAGAGGGATTCGGGATTGTGTCATGGCGTGAGAACAGATTTGAAACAATGCTGACTTTTGGTTCCTTGGCCTAAAGGGGAGCATATTTGTGTCCTCCTAGTTTTTGACTTTCCAGATCCTTCAAATGTACTGCAATTATTTCCGTGATTTATCAGTTTTACGAGTCTATGTTCACTGCATACTTCCCCAGGCCTGTATGTGTTCATGCAATGGATACAGTTTGATAAGTAGTCTGCAAATGAGAAAGCAGAGCAATACCACTGGAGAAGCCAGCTGTTCCTATCCAGGCAACCCCCTGCTTAAAGGAAGGATATTGACTTGGTCCTGCAAAGGAGATGCTTAATTCCTCCCACCTGAAACATCATCCTCTTGGTGTGCAAAGCAGCCCAGCATCTGTTTAGCTTTTAGGAAGGAGTTCAAGTCCCAGAGATTTCAATTCTTTTTGGTTCTAAGAATTTGGTTTTAAAGGTGCAGAGATGCTAACTTTTACCACCAGTAGAAGTCACACACCTTAAAACTGCTAACAGCTATTATGCTGGGTAATATTGCAAGCACAAAAGTATTCGGAATTCAGCACATCCTGAAGTTGTTCGCTGAGCTGCGCTATGG
Organism: Balaeniceps rex; assembly: GCA_013401315.1. Lineage (NCBI taxonomy): Eukaryota > Metazoa > Chordata > Aves > Pelecaniformes > Balaenicipitidae > Balaeniceps > Balaeniceps rex. Next base: position 6,560 of record VYZW01033775.1, read on the forward strand.
ATCGCTTTCCTAAGACTCTCAGCAATACCTGTAATGCTCGACTCGGTAATACATCTGTGGCAACAGGAACATTTTTCTCTTACCTCGCCAACGCCCCAGACTTATGGTGTCTCTCACATTCCTGCTGGAGACCCTTTACTTTCCCTGGCCCCTGGGGCACCCCTACCTCCATCCCCAGGGATGAAGGTGGTGTGAACTGGTGCACAGCTCCCTCCTGAGCAAACCCTGGTAGCATTACTGAGCATCTCTCTCATCTGTGCTGGCCTGGTCTCTGCTTGAGCCCAGACTGAGTAGCTGGGACTCAGAAGGCCTTGACATAAGATGCTCAAAGAAAGCTGAGCCTTTCAAGCACCTGAATTCCAGCGCTGCCCTCCTTAAGGAAACGGGGAGGTCTGGGAAGAGGTGGAAGAGTGCATTGCTGACTGCTCCTCCTCCCAGAACCAAGGAGGAGCTCTAGACAAGAAAGATTGATTTAAGTGGACAGATACTACTTTTTCTTGGTTATTTTAGTTAACAGAAAGGAAGCCTTAATTTAAGCAGTTATTTTAATCTCTGCTTTTATGTTTTAGTTATTTTTTCCTAGAGAATGGATGATCTGAAACTAAAGATAGCCTTGACACCTAATTTAGCGCTTTCTTTAATTAACCAGGAAAATGTATGATATCAAAATATATGCCTTTTAACTGAGCAATTATGTAGTTTCAAACAAAGTTACTCAGGTGTTTACTGTTTTCATTTTTATATTATTGGAAAATGGGGACAAATTAACTTATTTTTTCCAGATGGTTATTACATTTCTACTTCTAATACATATTAAATTGTCTTTGGATTGAAATTGAAACAGCATTAAGTGGGCCTTTTTAATGTTTGATGGTACTTCTCCTGTCTCTGTGCCCAGGGCTGAATTTCCCACTGAAATTTGGAGCAGAGGGCAGCTTTGGGTGCCTTGGGGACAGGCCACCTCAAATACAGAGATGCAGTCTTGAAAGAGTACAGATCTCTGTATCTCAGCCCCCTTTCCTTCTCCCGCTGAGATGTGGCTATCAGTAAGGTCATCAGTAAGATAATGGAGCAAGAGACTGCAATGAAGGGAAGTCCCACCCGGGACCTCTGGATGCCCAGTACAAAACTGCAGCCCTGGCTCAAAAATCCTCCCCGCACTCAGGCAGAGGTCTCTCAGGACCCCTTGCACACGTGGACTCCAGACACACATACGTAGGGCGAAAGCCAAGCTGAGAAGGTTGCCTGGCTACCAAGGTGACTAGCTCACACCAAAATAAATCTCTCTGCTTACAACAAAGTACTGTCCAAGTTTAGGTGACCTGAGCCACGCAAAGCTGACTCCAGGGTAGACACCTGAATTTTAGCTGAAAACTATGGCGGGGGGGAGAGAGATGGAGATAATTTTTAAAAGATGCATGATTATTATTCAGTTTCATAAAAGCAATTAAGCAAAACTTTCCTTAAGTCTTACAAAGACTGTGTAGGGTTTGGATTCCATCTACTTAGATTAATGCCAAGTTCAAGCCCAATAATGTTTACAATTTTTTTTTTTTTTTTTAGCAAAGGGGTCTATAAAATCTTTTGTTATACACCTTTTATTTGGCAATAATATTACTGTTTCCCCTTTATTCAGATCTTCACACATTTTGTATGAGTGATGGTAGGGAGAAATCTTCCCTTATTCATGCGCATTTACGTTTAAATCCTATATATCAGCAAGGAACCATAGAGTAGACTTTCCTTTGAAAAAGACTAAAAATGCAACTGATTTCCAGGAACCGCTTAACACTTTCATTTGGAAAGCAGCATTACCAACTCTTCCATCTTTTTTTCCCCCTTAAATTCTGAAATAAATCAAAACTTCAAATCCAGTTCTTAAAACTTCCAAACAAAACCCATATAACCTATTAACTTCTACGCCAGATAATCTTTTGCCATGCCAATACTTGCCTTCATGTTTCCTGCCAATAACAAGAGAAACCAGCCTAGGCCAGATGTCCAAGATCAACCATTTCACAATATAAATCAAGACACAAGGAAAATTTAGGAACCAGAGACTTAAGTCAGAAGTTTCCAGCTACTGACTTAATTTTGTTCCTTTTGTTGTTTTTAGTATTTCATCTCTGGCTTTATGAATAAATATCAAGGTTTACATGCGTAGAATATGTGGACCTGGAAGCAGCAGAGATGTGCTCAAGAGGTGACTGGATCACAGTGACAGAAGCTCCAGTTGCACCTTTACTGAAGTGATGTACGCTCACTCTAAACTCGGCTTTAGCAAGCCTTGGAGCACAGAGACCCACATCCTGCCCAGGGCAGGAATGTGGTGGGAGAAGGCAAGAAAGCTTTGCTAGAGTTTGACCATGCTCTTCCCTGCTATGTTCTTCCTCATCACTTCTAAGTGGAGATGCCCCAAAGCGACCTCCTTGAAGATAGAGAGTCCTCGATGCATCCATGAACATGCATTTCACCATCTTGTAAGGAAAACGGTATTTAGAATAGAACAGAATATTTCAGTTGGAAAGGACCTACAGCAATCACCTAGTCCAACTGCAATGACACATGGGCAACCACAAGCAGCACAGTCCATTTCAGAGAGCAATTTTTAATAAGTACTGGATTCCTGTTGTTACTCTTCAGCTACACGTGTGTGTAGTTTCAGCTGGTGTAGTTAGCGACATACCCCACAAATTTGCTTTTTTAAGTATTTAAATCACCATAGTTACAGGGTCTTTTCACAAACAACGCACACAATCAGTAGGACAGAGTCTGGTTGCCTAAACTACAGGATTAAGTTAAGAAATGGGACATTTTATCTTCCACTGCCTCTTAGTAGCACCTTGGTTCTTACTCCAAAAAGGATTTTATTTTCAAGGGAGTTTTCTACAACTTTGAGGTCAAGAAATTTTTTGATAAGGAATGAAAGCTGAGCTTCTGCATTTAAAGGACTCCACTCTGGGACGTTGAGGAAATCAATACCTCTCACTAGATTTACAGTAGCAGCAGAGATGGTAACGCTGCAGAAAAGATTTGCTGACTCCCACTTAGGGCTTATTCCTTTCAACAATGTCAACTAAAACGTTATGCTTGAACTTGGCAGAGGCAGAACCAGGGCCTGAATCATGAAACATGTGACAGTGCTGGTTGATGGGGTTGGTGCTGGGTTCTGGGCATCAGCTCTTTTTAAAGACACATGCTTCCAATAAACCTGAAGCGAGAGTGAAGAAAATTACAATTGCCGCTGGTCCAAAAAAACCTTTTGTAATTCCTGTACTAAGATGCTTGTGGAACTGCAACATCAGGGATGGAGTCGGATTAAAGTGCTGATGGTAATCATCTGCTCTCTGTGCACATCTCAGAGTGAACTGCAAAAGTGGTGAAGCTCATCTCTGCTGTGTCCAGTCTCCCCTTGACATTACACATCATCCCAGCGTCAGCTCCGGTTTAAATTGGTGCCATGTGGCCCAGAATCACAGCCCGTGGCTTTCCCTCTCCACTGCATCTGAGCTTCCGAGCTTAGGGTGGTGGGTGGAGAGTTCATCTGCATCCCAGCAACTCCTCCTCTGCTGGTGCTCTGCAGTTGCAATGCGCCTTTCCTCCCCATTCCCCAGTGACAAGTTGGAAACTAAGAAGGTGTCAAAAATCTACAGGAGAGCAGCTTGGAAACTCCTCATATTCCCCATTCCCCACAACTAATTTAAACACGTCTTTGCCTTTTTGTAGAAGTCAGAGCAACGGAAGAGGTATGACAAATGCCTCCCCAAACATCCCCTCTTCATCCATCTTCTCAATTGCAGTGGCCATTTCATAATTAATGGGCTTGACATAATTAGTTGTAAAGTCAGGCTGTAGCTGAGCCTTTATTCTTACTTGAGAAAACAGGCAGCCATGAACTTACAGGAAATCCCACTGCCAAACAGCTCAGCTGGCTGCAGACTAATCATCTTTTCTTTCCCCTTTGTTAAACACATTCGTGCTCTTGGAAACTGTTCAATAGTTCATTAAACTAATAATCCCATTCAAATCCTGCCTCATAAATGGATTTGTCAGTGCTGTTCCTTTCAGGAGACAGTCATTTTAAATTGTCTCTACTTTAATGAGTTTAAGGACAGATTAAATCATGGCTTTGGCTGTGATTTATTGCTCCACATTACTTTATTAATTGTTATTTGTAAAAACATTGGTGAATAACAGGCTTGTTTATTTTGCATTTGTTTCATGTTTTGCATTTATTTTGTACTTTTCCCTTTATTAAAGGAGATTGGCATGGGAACAGAGCTCCAAATAAATATGTTTCCAGCAGAAACACATACAATCTTTCCTCCTGCATTGCTGAAGCCTCTTTTACCAACAAGACATCTACAACTGTCCTTGTGCACAGCCAGTTCACTCCAGACATCAGCAAGGAGAGCTTGCATCGGTCGCGTTGGAGTTACTAGAGAGCAGTTTCTCACTACGAGCTCTATGCTATTAAATGATTCTGTGTATTTCTATTAGTACTAATTGACTAAGACTTCACATGAAGTAACTTGCCACCAAAAGAGCAGATATCCTGTGCTACTTGGGCTTATGCAAGACTTTCCTGGGAAACCCACAGGAAGTTATTTGTGCTATGTGTAGGAGTAGAAGATATTTAAGAGAAAATGAAGGAAGGAGCACCGAATATGTTTGGGTATTTAATTTTTCCAGAGTTGGTAAGAATTTCCCTATAAAGACATCTGGGTCACACTTCTCTGTGCAGTTCCAGTGTGATTCCATTTGCTTGTCCAAATTGTGATATAACACAATTTAGAGATGGAGGGAATCTGCGGTTCCACCCACCCAAGAGAAAAGGAGGCGCATACAAGAATAAATGGTAGAGCCAAAGCCAGACCTAGCTTGTCAAGATAGGTGGCTGTCCTTTAATGTATCTATCTGTCTGTCATAGTCCACTTTGGGAGCAAAAGTATTTCTGCCATGGACAAAATGATCTGCGAATGGCACGTTAACGTTGTAAAAGGCTTTGAGATCTGGCAGGATAGAAGGTCTCAAGCATAGCGTATGAAAGGAAACCACTTAACTTGTGTTGGGAAAACAAATTATTTCAAGGAAAAAAATAAGACAAGGCTACAGACAGTCCAGGAGCCCTGAGCAGAAGGTTTCCACAAAGGAGAAGAGGAAGCAGACGTTAGGACTCTGCACTGCATCATCATTAGATCTAAACAGTGAATCCTTAAAATCTCTTTGTCCACTTCCTTCCATTCAGAACACTATACAAACTTTTGAACGTTTTCACAGAAATCAGAGTGTTCAGGACAGTGGCTGGGGGTGGTGGCCCAGGGCTCACCAGGGAAGCTGCCAGTTCAGGCCCACGTGATGCAGCTAAGCTTTGCTGTATTTTAATTCCAGTTCTATTTAAATCCCTTTCATGCAAGCCTCAGAACCAAAGAAGATGTTTCAGATGAAAGTTAAATTGAAATTAGTGTATCTCTGAAAAAGAAAGTTGTGGGTCTTTGAAAGCAAACACCAAAGCAAATATTTGAAATGGTATCATAATAGACACCACATATAAACGTGTTTAGAGGTTCAGATGTGTGTTTAGAGGTGTGGCATTATAGAATAGATGATTCCACAAATTATAATAGTCAAGGTAAGCCACGTGCATGCCCACATTGTAAAATAACACCAAATTTAGAAAGACAACCCTACCTTCCTTTACATTTAAAGTTGCACCAGGAAAACTCACTGTTCATTCATTTCTTTTGCTACTGCAATGCTGGTCTGTGAGTAAACCAAACTTTAAATTATGACTTCTCTGATTTTCCCAAAGAAGTGTATCAAACTCTGTTAAATTTCACGGCAGTAAAGAATCCTGATACCTTAAGGCAGCAAAACCCAGGTCAGGGAAGATGTTGATCCACAACCGCAACTCTCCATAATTGTTTCAAGGCAGAGCATAAAGGATGAGGGACTAGTGCTGTTTGGGGAGTCTACAACAAAAATCACTGGGTCTGTGGCTCTGCAGGAGATGGCTTTCACTGGCTGCCAGACCTATCTACAGCATTGCAGCTGGCGACATCTGTAGCTGCTTTCGAAGCCCAGTAGAACACTATTTAAAACATCACTCTTCAATAGAATTCTCATTTCAAATGGTTTTTATCTGCTTGTAAAATAGAGATTTTAAAGACAGAGACTGCTAAAGGGCTGGAAATCCTGAAGGAGAGATTTGGACACAAAACCTAGGAGACTGTCAGGGTCACTTGACACGGAGCATGGGAAGCGCCTGGGGCAGAAGCTCCAGCCACTCTGAATTTTGCCAGCTTCCCCTGAATTGCCCACCATGATTCCCTCCCTTGAAACAAGGCCCAAGGGCCAAGAAACAATGATTCTTCAGTTGTCTTAAATTATAGTTGCACAGACTTCCTTAAACAGACCTTGCACTTATCCCAGTGGGGTTTTTTTCTTTTCCTACAGCAATTGCTTCAGAGGGCATAAGGAAAGCAGAAGAGAAAATGAAGGCAGTAGCAGTGTGGTCCTCAGCTCCCTGCAGGGAGCCAGACACTTCAGGCCTGATTCTGATCCTGCATCAAGCTTACTGTGTGGCCTTTAGGGAACTTACACAACTAATAATTTGGTATTAGTTTACTTAAATGTTGGTCCATGTCTGAGGCTTTAAAGTAGAGAAGGGTTTGCAGAAGTAATTTCTACCTTGGGAATCTGGGCTTCATTTTTAAAATGCACTTGGGATTTGGACCCTTCAGACTCACCAGCAGTCAAGAGGATTTGAGCTGTAAATAATTTCTGAAAACAGGATCTGGTCACCTAAATCACTGAGTGCTGTAAGACCACTGGACACCAGTGACCTTCTCTGAGGTCCCAGGGGGGAATGGAAATACTTGGCGTTTCCTTGCTCTGCCCTTCCTTTCTCTTCACAGGGCTGCATGAGACAGGATTATCCATCCACATGTCAACTCCTTCCAATCCTTTCTATCCCCATTATGAGCACAGTAATCAATTACATATAGCCCTGGGCATCCAGGCTGAACAAGAGTCTGTGGATCTGGTAGACTGTCATCCCACCCTTTTCAAGAAATGGCCTTCATCCCCATTAGTCATAAAGGTTTGGGATGTTTTATCTGAGGGATGATGGACTCAAAGAGAGGAGCACGGCAAAAGTACTTATGGGTCATATTGGGGGAGACACAGGGTGTCCCCACTCTGAGTGAGCTAATGGCCGCTTTTGGTAGCTACTTTTGAGAAGACCAAAACCCCAGGACAGTTGCTCTCCGTCTTTTCTGAATCTGCCGTAGCAGGAGGGAGTGGCCATGCACGTTTGAATTCCAAGAGCAGATGCCGCCAGCCCCACAGCCCTGCCCCTGGCAGCTCGACGGCCAGGCTCTGTGTTCCAGCTCCAGCCCAAACACTGCACATTTGACTGTCTGGGCTGAAAGCACGGCACTCCATCCCATTCAAGAAGCATTCCCCAGCAAGTGCCGGAGGACTCTGGCACAGCCAAGGCTTCGCGCGTGTATCACGTTCTGCTCTGATTCTGCCCACTGACACAGGAACACTTTCCAAGGACTACAGCCAGGCAGACTTAAAATAACCCAGAACCAATGCCGGGGCCAGGAACCATCTTGAGAGCATGCAAATACAGCTGAGCTCCAGCACAAGCTTCAGGATTTTCTAGCTGAGCCCTGTCTCCCTCCTCAGGTGGAAAACGCTCACGGGTCCAGCTCTCACACTGATTTGTCTCTAGATGAGACCACAAGCCACAACTATGCTGCACAAGAAGGGACTTAGTGTGACGCCTTCCTGTTAGCAACAATCATCGTGTAAAAGCAGCCATCAGAGGCAATAACCCACTCAATACAGCCCACAGCATTGACAGGTAGCAGAGAGCCAAAGGCAACTCTAGGGTCAGAACCTGAGTTGACAGCATCCCCACTAGCAATGGTGGAAAGCCCAGCCACAGACATCCCTCCAGGTAAATGCCCAACATCCCTCCCACAAACAGGCAGGGTGTGGATGGCTCTTCACAGTCCTGGCAGGTGAGCCCTACGGCACTGTGATCCACTGAACAAAGCAGCAGAGCTCAGTGCACAGCTCTTTGCTCGCACAGGAGTCTGCTTGGTTGTCCCCTGTGGCATGAGCTTTCCTCCTACCATAGGTGGACAAAGCAGACTCCTTCCTGAGCTCAAGGAAAGGACAGAAAACGCAATTCTGTAAGCATGTCTCTATGTGCTACAATAATAAACCAAGTTCTGCTTTGTAAAGTAGAGAAGAAGATTAAACGTACCCTCGTAAAGTGTCTTGGCCTCTTCTTCTCACTCTGTTTGCTGGCTGTCTTTCCTCGTAGCCTGCAAATCTGTCTGTCTGCAAGTCCCCTTCATATTGACCCTGGGCTTGTTCCACGTACATAACTGCTGTACATCCCAGCATGAACCTGGCCAGCCATAATAACCCCATGATGGCACGGATTCCTCAATTCCCCCGGCTGCCCCAAAAGCTTCTTCCAGCTGGAGGGTCCCTGCTGCCTTGGTGGAAGATGTTTTTTGGCAGCAGCCCCTACGTGCCAAGGTGCCGTCCTGCCGTTCCCTTTCTAGAAGCAAAGACAGAGGAAAGAGAAAGAGAGACACAAGTGTTCTTAAGGGCTTTCACATTTTTAACATGATTGAACCTCCCAGGTGGCCCCTCCCCAGAGTTAATACAGTGAAGTCATACAGTCACACTGAGTTTGGCTCCTTGTACATGCAGCCAACATGTTCACACTGTCATTCCCTACCACAGCATTGCCAAACCTTTCTTTCCCAAGAGCTGGAAACCAAGGGATCTCCATGAGTCATGATTCTGCCCTCGCATCTATTTTCCTGCCCTCCTGATGGAGAAATGAAGAGTGACAAAAGCACACCTCTCCTGGGCCTGCCCATGGTGGTGGGTTACGATACTGACCTCAGCATAGCACCTTGGTTCAGAGGAGCAACAGGAGATGCAGGGCTATGAAGCAAGAGGAGACCAGAACTTCAAGAAAAAGCAGATCTTATTTATGGACCACCTTCCCAGGTCCCACAGCTCTGTTTTACTGCATCATACTCCAGACAGGCCACGACATGGAGATCAGTTGCTGGAAAACAACCTCCCAGATACATGGTAATTCTAGCTGTCTGAGGGGAACAGTCTGCTGGCAAACCCATCAGAGGGACATGTACATCAGGTAGGCAAAAGGCTCATCATGGGCTGGAGCGAGATGGAAGACTGTGAGCTGGGGCTGGAGCATGAAGACGTGGTGCATTTAGCTAAGCCTGGTTTCCACGGAGGGTGAAGGGACAGAGGAGAAGGTGAAGGGCTGGGCACGCTGGAGGGATGTAGGAGGAGAGCCCTGGAGCTGGGACAGGCAGCCAAGCATGAAAGGCCATGGGGAGGGGGATGATATGGGGTCCAAAGCCTCTGTGGAGGGGGAAGCGGGCCAACAGAGGCAGCAAGGAGACCCTTCACACCTCTGGTTGTGGACGCACCTTGGGGCAGGCACAGCATGGCCAGCTCTCCAGGGCTGGGGCTGGCAACTGAGCCTGCGAGATGGCCACAGCCAGGCAGGGGCCAGATCCAGCGTTTGGCCCTGAATCACACCAGGGCAGGTCCTCAGCCCCCAGAGACTTTGTGCGCTGAGCAAGCCCGTCCTAATGAACAAGGCCCCTTCCTGGGAAAAAAAAAAGACACGAGCCCTGCTTCCGCCAGGGTAGGTGACATGGCGAGGGGTCCCATGGGCACGCTGTGGGCCCTGCCTGGGGCCAGCGCAAGCAGAGCCAAGCGGCTGAGCCCAGAGGGAAGCTGGGGGTCAGCCCATGCCATGGGGTGCTGAGGGGAGGAGGAGCCCACAGCGGTCTCTGGAGCAGCTGTCCTTACAGCCGTCCTGGGTCTGAGAGGCTCCAGGCACTGGGGGGCAAAGGAAAACAGCCCTGGGCAAGGTGTACGGACCCCGGCACAACGCAGGCCCCCCGAGGAGTCACAGTGCCATCCGGTGACTCCCTGGGGTGGCCGCCTGTGATGAGGCGGATGGCCTCAGCCTGAGGGTGCTAATATGGGGTGCCACGAGCAGGCAGGACTGTGAGGCCGGGCTCAGGGTGGGAGACCAGGGAGGCAACGAGAAAGGCTCTGTAAAACAGATCAGGGAGGAATGTGCTCCACAGACTGTACCCCCTTTTCCTGCTCCCTCTTGTTCCTCCCCCCCAACCCCATCACCCCCCCTTCCCAAATCTCCCAGCCCTGCCTGTGAAAAATGGGTCTGGGGAGCCCTTCCTTCCTCCCCCTGGCCGGTGGAGGGTCAGAAAGCATCTCTCACCTTAAGACCCTAAAAGTTTGTTCCTTCAAGAAGGAATCCTCACGGGTCTCCCCTCTCCACCCCAGAGTGGAAATAATCTGATGCTTCTGCGAGAGGCACGGGCTCCGAGTCTGCTCCTGCGGGGAGGCACAGGGCCCCCGAGCCTCCCCTAACTGTCCCCCTTGCTTTCCCACAGCAGCACTTTCCCATTCCAGCCCAGCCCCAAAGCAGGCACAGAATCAGCCCAGACAAGGCAGAAAATGTGTCTGAACCAAAAAAAAAAGAAAAGGAAAAAAGAAATAAAAAATAATTTAAAAAACCTCCACTGCTCCCAGTGTCCCAGCTGGGAATCTTGCAGCTCTTGAGGGCATGCATTTTTCAGGCTCTAATATTTCAAATGCAGTGAATGAGAAAGACAGAGTGGGAAGGAAAAAGGCAGGGCTGGGAGCAGAGGCAGAGACAAAGAAACTGCCCTTCCTGCAGCCGTAAGAGCTCTGCTACTTCGCTACACACGCCTGTCTGCTGAAGGCTGGGATATGATTATCTTCAGCGAGACAAAAGGGAGAGCGTTTCCTCTGCTCCCAGAGCTCCCGAGGTAGAGCACAGATGGAAAAAGAAGTCGTAAAAAGCGTAAAGTTTTGCATTTCGGGAGTTTTCCAGTCTTCGTGCAGAAACTTAAACTGAAGAAAGTCCAGATGCATCCATTTCCTCACAGAGAAATTAGAAGCATGACAAATGATCGATACACAGGCACGTACTCTGAGAGCGTTCACACAAGTCTTACTAAGAGAGTATGGAAAAGTCATTTACACCATCAAAAGAGAGTTTAAAAAAAAAAAGCTCAAAAATTATTTTCATCTCTGAGAAATTCCATCAGATACCACTTGTAAGAAATACACTGACAAAGCAAAGAGAGAATCAATTACTAAATCAGATTTTAAGCTGATTTGCAAGTTGGGAGGGAATCAGGAAAGACGTTTCAAACCCATGCCTTTGAGTGTGCAAATTAAATCAATTAAAAAAAAATGTGCAAAACACAATAAAATACAATTAGGCAGACAAACAATTAGGCAGATAAAGAGAAAGAAATCAGCTCTTAGCTATGCAGCTCTGGATTTAGTCTGAAACTGTTTAAATACCTTTACGTCCTGGAACTGGTGATGTGCCCAGAGCTCCTTTGTTTAGCGGAGATCTGGGCAGAAAAGAAGGGAATAAAACCCTCACTCTTGAAGGAGAGAAGAAAAGGTACAGCCTCATCCAAATTGGACAGGGGGAGGGCCTTGCGGCGGAGAAAGGGGTGCAGGAGGAGTGGGAGTAGCGAGAGGACAACCCTACCGCATTCTTCAGCCAAAAGTTTCTAACTTCAAGGAGGGGCTGGGGGAGAGGTTGGGTTTAGCAAGAGACGTCTGAATGCAGACATGATTATCACCTAGCCATTCCTTCTGAGCTGAGGACTCGTTTGGTTCAGTTAATTAGGGAACGCTTTCAGTTCAGCTGGATGCGGTGACTGCTTGTCCCAAATTTAGGTTGGAGCTGCAGGAGGCAGGAGGGCATTAGTAACAGTGACTTCACATCAAAAGAGTTGGTGAAAAATAATTCGTTTTCAATTTGGAACTTATTCTTCATTTCTTTTTTTTGAAAAATGATGGTGTGTTAACAGTAGCAAAAAAAAAAAAAAATAAGAAAAAAAAGATTTCAAGTAAAAGGCACTTTTCTTGCCGATCATTTTCCTGCACTTAGTACAACTAATGTGAAACAATTAAGGAAAGACAGATGGCTTGAAGGATAGGTGATCCAGCCCAGGACCTTCACACTTAAAAGTTGCCTTGCCTCCAGAAGAGAAAAATCTTTGAAGTTACAAGCATTTTCTCAAAATTAAATAAATATCTTCTAAAGTAAGTGTTGGCAATATTATGTCTTTCTTCTAAGGAAGAATTTTGTCTGAATGTCAGCTCTGAGTCTAATTCCACTCTCTTGCTCCACGCAAAAAAATCTTTCCTCTACCTCTTGCTTTAGGAATCATTACTGATGGCTTTTCTTTAAATAATATATAATAAAATGCACATGGCCCTCCACCTCTTTGAGCTCCCTCTGCTTGTGCCACCACACACCCACAGCTTTTCCAGGAGGTGGAAGTCCCCCAGCATGGATGGACAGCATGCCAGAAGTCTCCCCGGAAAGCCCAAATCAAGCCGCTTTTCAGGTCAAAGAGGTTCAGAGAAGTTTCTGCACCAAACGGAACCCAAACGGCTGTGAACAACGCACCCGGTGAGGTGAACGCCTCCTTATTATCCCACCATCTGGCTTAGAGCTCAGTTACCTCTTTACACCCAGCGGAGGAGGGTTCAAATGCAGCTATCGGATCAGTTCACAGAGGTGCAGAAATTCCAGGGCAAGCCCAAAGCTGACAGGGAGACTGTCATCTCTTCTCCTCCTGCCTCTCTTTGAAATGTCCTCACTGCCTTCTTTGTTCTTTTCACTCTTCCTAATCAACCCCCTACTAGCTTTATAGAAGTCAGAATGATGCTCAGCCTAATTAACAGCAAACTTGTGGAGGCTAACAGGGAAAAGGCAGAGCTCGTTTTCACAGGCAGCCAATAACGGAGCATTGCAAGGAATGCAGTTCTGTCAACACGTCTGCAGTGCTCTGTAGAGCTCAACGAGATGCAAAAACTATTTCCTGGGCCTGATCCTGCAATACCTATTTCAGTTTAAAATAAACATGGACTTTAGCTGCTTGAGAATGGCAGAACTGGGACACTGTACAGAGTAAATAGCAATGAAAGCACAAGAAACTACATTTTCCTCCCTCTCAAGGGCACAGCAAGTTGGTGACAACCGCTGCGGCAAAAGATTCTCTTTCCAGTCCAGTCTAGTTTAATCCTTGCTGACTCCTATATTGTGATCATCGTTGTTTATGTGGGTAGTTAAAGGTATGCTGACACCTAAAAATGCACACAGGGTCTTTGTTATATTTGCAGAAGCTCCCAGAAATCTATCTGTGACTTTTGACCACCAAATATTTTAAAAAACAGACTTCCAAGTGTCCAAAGCAGGTGATATTACATGGAAAAGTTTTCTTGTTTCTTTTCCAGGTGCTAAATCAACCACAGATCTCTACTTTTGGAAAGCATTTGTAATGCCAGTTAGATTTTATTTGGGTCTACAGTCTAGGGTACCCGGGCTAGTGAAGACCATTCTTTGTGCTTAGAATAGATGCTGTCCTGTGCCTCACCTCTGGCATGATCGTGCTCAGTCCACTTCCTCTCTTAATTCACGTGTAACTGATCTCAGAGAACACATTTAATTAACATTTCCTGGGTACATTTGCCCTCCTCTCTCTGCAGCCTCTCTACAAGGGCTGCAATGGGACACAGCCCTACAAATGACTGGCACGCGAGGGAAATATCCTCTTTTTTTTTTTTCTGCATTCCACTTTGGAGGGTTAAGAAGCATTTTAATCCCTCCAGCATATGCAAACCTCTACGAACACGATGCTTTTAGCTCCCTCCCTGATTTTCTAGAGCAGCACAGCTGCATGTGATTAGGGCATAGCAAGCCCCAGGATTCAGGCATCCCAGCAAGATCTCCTTCAAAGTCTCATTCAAGCCTCCAACCAGTTCTTTATTTCCCTGCCGTCAAATGCTTGTTGCTGGCCACAGGGAGTTACAAACACTTGTATACGCTTGTCTAGCTTCCCATCTGTTTTCCCCCTGGGTGGCTGGGTGTTTTGGCGTTGCTTTTGTGCACGATAATATATTCAGCCCCAATCATTCCTGGATCTACCTGGTCCCAGGCAGCATGGATAAGGCAACTGAATACACATCCAATATAACTTCATAGCAGACCTCAAGCTGGGGACGGGTGAGAGAGCTGGAGGAAAGTCGTCTTTCTTTCAGGCAATACGGGGGTGCGCATCAGCCCCCTGAGAAACAAGTGGTGAAACAGTTGATGTTTCTCAGCTGGATTGTTTCATGGTCCAGAAAACTCTGCAAGGGCGAAGCTCTGAAGTCCACGGCAAAGCTCTGAAGTGTGAGGAGCAGTAGGATGGCTAAATGCACTGCCAACCAGCCCACGTAAAATTACCCTAAATAAAAAGCAGCTTCCCTTTTGTAGTTTTTAAGAGTCAAATGGAGAATCCCTGTTTGTAGAAATAAAGGCAGATAAGTATCAACCACATGACAGATCCATCTGGAGCAAAGTTCGCTATGGGGCAGGAACAGTAACCACTATTTTAACTAAGGCTGTCTAACTGACAAACATAATTAAGCTAGAGAAATTTTCTTAACTTGGCCTTTGTCGCTTCCAAATCAAACCCAAAGAAAACTCCGAGGGCCCAAACTTTTTCAAAAGTGCATGAACTGCTGTAAAATTAATATCATAGAAAAAAGATCAGTTGCCAGCCTCTCAAAATTAGCAAATATTTTTTCATGCCAACTGTACTGCGTCTGAGATCCCTGCCTGTAAAACAGGATAACACCTCGCCTTAGTTCACAGGGCTGTCATGAAGATAAACTACTTGTGAAGTGTTTCAGTTTTAATATGTGAAGCACAGTGGAAAAATGCTTGTAATTAATTATTATTATTATTAATTATGTGTTTAGAATAGAGCTGCACAAGTAATTGATTTTTTTGCTGCACTGCACAAACTGAAAAATAAAGGAAGAGAAAGGAAGAGTCGTTTAGGGATGATTTGATGAACATATCATTTGACTTTAAACAATACTCTTACTTTTGGGTTTGGGGAGGGGGTTAATTAATTTTAAATTATTATACTTATTCAAGCTCCTAAAATGTTGTTTTGAAAGGAAAAAGTACAGCATATAATTTTATGATTAGTGAAATGAAAGCTTTGCAAATCATTAATTATCTGTCAAAACTATTTGACGAACTCAGTAGAGATTTACAAGTCTCGTAGTCATGGTCCAGCAATTTTTGCCATGTCTCTGGTGTGCCTAGACTGAACTGTGGGCAGTAAATAATGTATATGACCATCTGACAGGGTAGAGAAAAAGATCACAGCTCTTCATTTCAGTGAGCTCCAGGTATCGCATGCACTGCACATGACATTCCTATGGAAAAATAGCATGAGATCCTCATTAATTAATGTCATTATAATCATGAAAATGCACAGGGGAGGATGTTTAAAGTTACCTAGACAGTTGTTAACTTCAACATTTTCTTTTTAATGCTGGACTTGGCTATCTCATGGCTCTTTCTCTGGGCAATACATGATATCAGGATCTTATGAATAGAAGGATAACGACAGATGGGAATTTGGCTTTTTCTGTCTCTCTCACCAGTGTCAGTTCTAATGTTACACCTCTTTCCTATATTTCTGCACAAAAGTGTAGATGATGTCTTCAGTCATATCAGTGACTGTCAAAAACATATAACAAAGCTGAGCTAAAGGAGCTCTAACTTCTCCATTTCCGACTTCATTGAGTGTAATCTAAAAAATGCATTTGCTAAAATTAGTACGTGTTGCTTCTTGCAAGATGACACGATTGGTCTCAGGACAGCAACAGTTCTTAATCGTGATGTCATTTAAAAAAAAAATCAAGATCAGGCTCTTGTGTTCAGATTCTTGCTGAGAACTGAGGTCAGGGAATGTGGGATTTACGCTGCTGCTCCAAGCTCCCTGCAAGGCTGTGTCCTGGCAAGCCCACAGCTGCTCACTCTAGCTTTGAAACTAAGAAATTAAGGGATTTTATTTAAAGGGAACGGTGTAAAATGGTCTGAGGAGGATACAATGAAGTGGACATGGCTGATAAACATGCACAGCCTGAGAGCTTTGTGGTGCCAGGGCACGGGATGCTGCCAGTGGGCAGAGCTGTGATCACTGGGACCAGCTGCTCAGATGATGGGGATGGAGGAGGCCAGGAGAAGGATCCTGAGAAGCCAGATAGCCACGCCTGTGCAAAGGTGACTGTGGGCTCCCCTCCTCCTTGGTAGGGAGCCCAAGATGCTCTGTCCTGGGTGGAGCTGTGACCCCTGGACTCCTGAAAGACAGGAGGAAAGACTCCTCCTTGGGCCCAGAGCAGAGCATCCCTTCCTCCTGCAGCTGCTCCAGAGTGGCGGAGTGTGGCCGGAGTCCTGTCTCCCTAAGAACAGGACTTGTCCAGAGATAGGCCAGGCTCAGATGAGCTGGGTAACGGCACGGGAAGACACATCCCCTGAATCTGCTTCACTGCAAGCTAACAGAGCTTCAGGATTGTCTTCCAGGCTGGGTTTGCTGGTAGTACAAACCAGTAACCCTGCAACTCAGGCTCTGGCATGGCAGGAGCCACGCAGCCGTGCATGCAGGGACCCACGTCCAAATAAACCTGGCAAGGTAGCAGAATGTCTGACAGTCTGGGCAGATGGGCTGTGGGCAGTCTGCAAGGCAGACACTCGGCAAGGGACATGTGCTTTTCCTGTAGCAAAAGGCTTCTTAGCATACCCCAAGAGCATGAGTGCCACATAATCTTAATATTACCTAGCCAATATGCTTTTGATGCTGTTTCTGGGTGTTCTACAGTACAAGTGATTTTTGTAAGATCAAGACAGAGCCCGAGAGACAAGTTCCATCTTTCTTCAGGTCTGCTGAGGCACAATTGTGATATCTCTCTGTGGTTCAGCTTCAGCATCCCCAGATGGGGGCACGATACCATCTTCCTTTGAAAAATGCTTCTGCAGTGAATAGGAGTCAAAAACAGATGCAGGGAATTTCCAGAAACTTCTCATCAAATTTCATAACTTATTTAAGATCAGAAGTGGAAGCCAGCAGCACCACAAGAAGCATTTAAAGACAGTCAGGAACAAATTCAGACAAAGGTTTCTTCAGGGAAATTGTTCTACAACATTAACTGTTTCACTTGCTTTCCAGTTTAGCATACAGTCTAGCATGATCAACAGGTTTTTAACATCAAACCGGACTGTTTTATCATCTTAGCTGACATTCTAAGTAATGCAGCCCAGATCATTTCGCTGCCTCACCTTTTGCTGAGTGCGGTAACAAAACTTGTAGTAAAAAAGGTCCTGTGTGGACATCAAGGCACTAGGATTCACGACATGAACTCTCTACTTGCGCAGCCAGTGGAAGGGAATGGAGGAGCACAGGGAATAGGTGATTCCTGTCTAAGGTTTAAAGCAGCTGGACGAGCTGTGCTGTGCACTGCTGCCCACAGTTAATGCCAGAGCAGCGTGGCCTGTGAGGGGAAGGGTTAAGTGATGTTCCAGTACCTTGTCTTTGTCATGAAAATGTGACTCTCTCTGATCTCCACAGCAGAGACTCTACTGCCACCCCCAGAAATTTTCTCCCTCATTAATCACCCTCTGATCTGGTAGACAGTTAATAGGAGGCAGCCATCTGCCTAGGCCAGTGACAGCTGATGCCCCAAAAAGGATGCAGGTTAGCCCATCAATGGGAAATAGCAGTGGCTTTCAACTCCTAGAATACCCCATATCTCCACTCCTGTGCATTGTCTAGACACCCTCTAAAATTCACTAAAAAAAACCAAACCCAAACCCCAAAAACTTTCCACGGGATTACCCTGTGGCTGATACCTAAAATAACCCAGGTGCATTGCACCCTGGCATGAAACAGCGCTGTAAAGTCTCCAGATCCAACCATCACTGCCTGGGGTGAGCTCTGAAGGAGCTGCCCTCAGAAAAGCAAGTTTGGGTTGGGGTTTTTTTTGGAAAAAATGCTCTTAAGGTTAAGAGGGTCTATAGCAGGATTTATGGGAGGAAGGGAATCTGTTATTGCAAATGTCCCCACTGGGCACACTTTACCATGAATCATTGCAATTCTAGAAAGCCAAAGTTTGCTCGGTGTGTTGCAAGGGAAGCCCCGGGCATGAGGACAGGCATTTGACTCCCATCCCAGCAAGAGACAGGCAGCAGAAGGACAGGGGAAGGGACAAGCAGCCACCTTCTGCTGCACTGAGCAACCCGGTCGCTTGGGGCATTGGTGGGGGTGTTACTGCAGGTGCTGGAAGCTGGGAGGAGAGGGGCTGAACGTGAGGAGAAAGGTTAGGGCACCAGTGGGAGAGATGCAGGACAGTAACGTGTTAACTACAGCTCACAGCCATCAGCCTTGCTGTTGCTCACAGTTCCCAGAGTGGGATGCGAAGGGTCCTGCTGCTGCTCGTGCAAAGAACAAGAGCATTTTAATGGCCAAAGTGGTCTTTTGTTTCACAGATTTCCAAAAGCAGAAAGGCCTGATAAAACCAGAGTTGCAGAAATGCAAAACACAGAGCAGGGGATGGCACTTACTTATTTTCTTTGTCCTTTGGGTCACATTGTTCATATTTTATGCTCATTCATGATGGACAGAACAGATTGAGGTCAGGCAGAAAAGGGCAGCTGTCTTCTAGACATCCAGACCAGGAGCAATCCTCTGCTCTCTGTCAGTGCTCAGTTCCAAGCTGGCAGAGGAACCACCACTATTTTGGATGGCCCACAGACACCAATGGAGCCTGGAGTGGCCTTGCCCTTGTAGTAGGGCTGGCCTCGCTCAGGCCCTGCTGGAGTCATTCCAGGGTGATGAGAAGAGCCCAAGACTCCCCCTGCAACAGGATGGGATCCCACCTGGGAAGTGTGTTCTGGCTAGCAGGAGACAGCCCTGTGCTCCGGATGCCTGGGCAGATGACGCTTCCCAACTGCTTCCTTCCGAGGGTTTTCCTGGTTTGCTGCAGCAGGAGCCTGTGACACCTGGAGGAACAGAGCCACAGGGCAGTGGACATGCTGACACTGCTGTCACACTGCTTTGGAGGCCCGTTCGCATAAGCCCAAAGAGTAGCATTACCTCTTTGGTGGGAATGAGGTTCTCCTTACCAGTCCACCCCTCCACCAGTGCCCCGAGTGAGGCCAACCTGCCTGAGTCAGCCGTCTGGGGCAGATGGAGGAAAGCTGGGTCCAGCTGGGCTGTGAGCCACTGCCTGAGCACCAGTGAGACGCATTCTTGGCTCTATCAGCTTTGCCTGAGTTCAACATGGATTAACCTGGATGAGAGTCTCTACGCCATCCCGAGACTTTGGGTTTCAGTCAGGGGCCTTTAGACAGGACCGGGTCAGATCCAGGTCCTGATGAGTTTGCCACTGGAAGTCAAGGGAAGAGCTGAGTTGACCTCAGAGATGGGGGCAAGGGGCCAACAGAGGCGATCAGATCCTCACTGCTTTCTGCCTTTCCCAGGGCAGAAATATTCCCTAATTTTGCACACATGTGTGAGGCATTATGTTCTGTGGGAATTGGGATGCGTACTGAACCGGACAGACCCGTCTGCTTTGCTGGAGCCAACGGCAAGGATCAAACCCAAGGTACCCACTCATGATAAGCTGCTATCAGTGTCCTGCTGAAGCCAAGGCTCCTGTCTGTGTGTAAGATTTGCAGTCTTAGAGCTTGTGACCACAGTTGCAACATTCCTTTTGTTTTCTAGGAATTCGACTCCACCAAGGAGGGAAACCACAGGGAAATTGTTTCAGTGTGCGCTCTGGATTGGGAGAGAAGGGATGGGGCCGAGGCATGATGTATAACACACAACTCAACAGCCAAGATGTTTAAAAAAACACACTTTTATTTAAACCTAAGGAAAGTAACTTTTTTTCTCTTTAGCTTGGCAGGCAGCAGCAGCCGTGCTGAGCCCAGGCAAGTGTAGATCAAAGCCAGGCAAGTCTGCTGCAAAAAATCAAGCACTGGACATTTATTAAGATTTTATTCATAAAAAGCCATGCAGTGAGTGCAGTGGGATTTCACTGTGGAACTTTTGACATGGGAGCTGCCTTATTTAGAATGAAAATTGCCTCTTTCTGCTGCCAGGAGTAAGGTGATCCCTCCATTTCCTGTGAAATTCAAATCAGGGATACAAACACCTTTCTTGTTGCCCTCAGGTGGGCTGGAGTCTGCATCCAGCCCTTGCTCGTGGGGGTGGGGAGTCGCACAGCCATGGAGCGGTCATGTCCAGGCAGATGTGAAGTCTCCCCACCACAGCTGTCCGCTCTAGCCCCAAAGAGGCCCACGTTACTCTCTTTTCCCTTGGTTAAATTCAAAGTCCCCCATTTTCAACCTTTTTTTTCATTTGTAGCTCTTTTCTCCCCTTTGTGCAATCTGTAGCACAGAAGTTTAACTTGGCAACGGTGCTGGAACAGATGGAGAACACTGGACCAACTCCCCAGATCCCAGGAACTTCTGCTCAATGCCGTGTGCAGGATTTCCAGCCACTTACTGCTTAGATCTGCCAAGGCAAAGCCTAAAAACAATTTTCAGATAGAGAAGCTGGAATTTTCTTTCGGACATCAGCAATCCACAAGTCACCACATGAGCGTACTTCCCTGGTGGAAGGTCCAAAGTCTGCAAATTCCATGTGAACTATTTTCAAGTGAAAACAAGAGGATAATTTTAGGGAAAGCTGCAATATCCCTTCCTACGACTCACTTCATAGAAGTATCAGTGTGGTGAAATACACACAACTGGCTTATCTTGAAGACGAAGACCAGGCAGAGCTCTGTGCCTGCCTTTCAAGCACATCCACACACTTATGAGCCCAGCCACGAGCAAGGCTCAGGTTGGGAGTCATTCCTTAGGGGAGAGAACATCCTTCTTTTTTCTTTGAGTGCAAACAAATGAGTAAAAACCATGTTCACGCTCATGCACAGTCCAAGCCCAGAGCAGTCAGTTGGCGCAAGCAGACAGAGCAAAGCAGTGAACCCACAGGGACGAGAGGGGTTCAGGAGGGGAGCAGAGGGCAAGAGCTCCCTTTTTTCAGTTGTATGGTGGTTACTTGGTCTTTTTACAACACGCAACAAAGGACAGATTAGTTAAAATTACAATAAGCACAACTTCATAACGTTTACAAACAAACCTGAAATGGTGATGGGTAGAATTTTCCTGTGGAAAACACATTTTCTAAAAGAAATATTGTTTGAAGTTCTGGAATCATCTGCAAATCCTTTCAGTCAAAACAAAGAAGGACATATATTTTTTGGAAAGTTTTGATATTTCTTAGACTTTTTTTTTTAAAAACAAAAATACGCAGGGGACAGATGGGATGCATCTGAAGGTGATGATGGCGCTGGCCAAAGTCATTGTGAGGCTGCTCCCCATCATCTTTTAAAGACCAACCACATCCTGGGCTGTACCTGCAAGAGTGCAGCAGCAGGTCATAGGCAGTGATTATTCCCCTCTATTCGGCACTTGTGAGACCACATCTGGACACTGTCTCCAGCTGCTGGCTCCCCAGTACAAGGAAGACACTGGTGTACTGGAGTATGTCCAGCAGAGGCCACCGAGGTGGTCAGGGGGTTGGAGTACATGATGTATGAGGAGAGGCTGTGGAAAATGAGTTTGTTCAGCGAGAAGCAGAGAAGGCAGAGACGAGGATCTTGTCGCTGTCTACAGCGACTTAGCAGAAGGGTACAGAGAAGGCAGAGACAGGTTTTCTCAGAGGTGCACAATGAAAGGCCAAGATGTGATAGACACAAGTTGGAGCAAGAGGAGTGCTGCTTAGATATAAGGAAAGGCTTTTTTTACAAAGACTGGTCAAACACTGTGAAGAGGCACAGAGGGATGTTGGAATCTCCATTCTTGGAGATAACTCCCACTGGACATGGACTGACAAGGTGCTCAAACTGACAAGGTGCTTTGGGCAGGTGGATGACTAGACATCTCTGGAGGTCCTTTCCAACCTACATGAGCCTATGGTTTTAAGATTAAAATGACAGCTCCATCTCAAATTTTGCCTGTCTTATAATGTGAACAAAATGCATTATTTTATTTTAGGTCAAAGGGCAAATTTCAGGTTGATGTAAAGTAAAACTTAAGATCAATAAAAAAGTAATCAAAAATGTGCTATGAATCAAAATGAATGCATTTGTTCTATTTTGCAGAAAAACTCCCTGGTGTGGGTGGACTGTGAAGTACTGAAGGGTCTGAAAGATCACCCAGCAAAACCTGGGTAAGAGTGTGTGATGAAGAACTAGATAATGGCCAAGAATGATATTCTAGTGTTATTCATGAGGATACGAGAGAGGATACCTGGCATCTTCCCATAGCCCTCAGCTGAGAAGGGCTCAGTGATGAAGGAAAAATGAGAAAAGTAAGCAAAAATGTTGGAGACAACCTTGTTTCTTGTATGCAAGAGTCCTTGCTTTCAGAAGCAGATAAGCTGGTTTTATATCTAATTAATTCAAGCAGGAAGGTGAACATGGAAACATTATGGAAAAACAAGATATATTGGACCCTCCACGTGAAAAAGCTGCTGGGTTTTTCAGCAGGAGGGGTACCCTGGGAGATCAGCTGGTGACCAAAGACTGAAGAGCCGCTGGCGGTTTTGGGAGAAGGAGTAAATGAGAAGTCTTGACCAAACTATGTGTCCTGTCAGGGTTCCTGGGGTCTGGATAAAACTGCTCTGTGAGCTGGGCCCAGGTCCAGTCCACCACTGTGTTATGGTGACCTGTGCTGTAGAGTGGAGACTATTCTGACATCCCTGTCATGAACCATCACCCATGTTGGAGAGGCAGGACTTTAGATATTTCAGGACCGTCATGGTATGGGGGAGTTCTCACCAGTCTGCAGTCCTGAAGGAGGGCGTCTCACAGACATCTCAGTATTGAGCAAGGGTAGAGCAGAGATAACCACAGATTCAGGTCTCCTGTGCATGTCCTGAGCCAGGTGCTCCTCTCCCCACTGGCTTTCAAGGCACCATCAGTTTGTGTGACTAATGAGTGTTTTCCAAATGAGGTGCCTCCTCACACATTGTCCAGTCCCACTTCAAGACCGAACTCACTTCCTCATGGATTGCAGAGAGGCAAATTGGGTTAATTAGCTATTTATTTGGAGAATCACAGCTGTCCTGTGTATGATTTTTTTTTTCAGATGGAAAAGACCTGTGAGGTCATCTGTTGTGTTCTCTGCCAATGCATGATGTTATATTATATTTTGTTTTCCTTTCTCGGTAGAAAAAACAATTCAGGTTGGTTGAGACCACTGAGCTCTGAAGTTTTGTTCTTCAAAACCTGTCTGTGTTTGGTACTGCACCGCTCAAACAAGTGATTCTTCAAGACTCCCAAAAGCACGAGCAGAGCATGAACGGTCCAATGTGAATGACGAGCCATGAGGGATGCTCCCACTGTCCTTCTTTGGACTGGCAATGGGTGTTTCAAACGCAGACATTTTCAACCCAGTAAATTCTGGAAATGACACTGAAAAGAAGGTGTCCTAACACTCTGACCAAGCACTAGAGCTTTCAGCTGACTAGCAAGCCAAGGTCTGTAAAAGGCTTTAAAAGCAAATATGAAGCACAGTATATTTATGTTTATTAATTTTTGCAGTTATGCAGAACACTGTGTTAAAGCAGCATTGTTCTTCCTCCAATAGATCCCGCCCTGTAACACCGACTCTTTCTTGGGACCTCTACTCACTCTCAAGCAAAGGCAGGATGCCTTTTAATCATTTTCTTTCATATGATGCCTTCTCGAACTCTGTACAAGCTCTATTCAAAGCAGAGAGTTTTAAAGAAACCATTTTTGGAGCTCTACATCTGCACAGGGATGCACACTAGATGAATCCCTGGGTAGAGATGTGGATGTCCTGTGAAGGTTTTACACAGTGCTTCCTACAAGTTCACGTGTGGAGGAGTCCCCGCGTGCCTATGTTCTGTCTTGCTTTGTCTTCAGTCCTGCCCAGTTCTAACACAGAAGATGGGAAATCCTGTGTGTTTTCAGTCAAGTCTTCCCATCTCTGAGCAAATTATTTATAACAGAGGTTTCAGTTCCCTGACCATGGCAAGCTAAATACAATCACACTTTTAAACATATGGCCACCAGGCTCCCGCATACCACCAAGACTGTCAAAACATGTTAAGAGTCGTTCTCCTGTACCCAACAGGCAGCCAGTTTTCAGCAGCATAAGTCGTGTTGACCAATCACACTAAGAGTGGCCTAACCACAATCCAACTTCGCTATGAGCACCTGCTTTTTTCCCAAGCACTTCTTTCTGTATCTACTTCTAAAACTGAAGGCAATGATCTATGCTGTCAAATAACTGCAGCCTTTTGCTTCAGAGCTGGCTGTATTTTAAGGTCAGATTGAAGTGTTTTTGCATACTGCATGGCGCAGTGAAAAGCACTGCAGCCAAGCACTGAATGCGTGAGCCTATTCTTTGAAAAAACACAAGGAAAGACTCATCCTGAACTACAAATATTTAGCCCTAAAACTTCATCTAATGATGTACAGGTGGAATGGGATCATCTCTGGTTTTGCTAGGTGACCTTTTGTTTTCACCAGCTGAACTGTCATAGTATCTCAGCAGCTTACAGCTACAGAACACGAGTCAGGCTCTTCCATAACCTTCCTGAATAATTAGAAAATCAAGAGACACATCAGAGTGGAGGTATGGCTGGGTTACCCTCCACAGGTTCGATGGGAACAGCTTTACATGTCTAGTGAGGAAATGTAGGAGAGCAGAAGGGCAGTGGCCAAGTTTCGCATGGCATTTCAGTGATCGAATTCAACTGCAGTGCATTTTACTTTATGTGGAGAAGGACTCGTCCAGAAGCTTCCACGGGAAATTTATGTCAGTTATTTCTTGCAACTGGAAACTGTACGTAAGTTCTCAGAGGCTACGTCTGTATTAGCAACTAAATAGACTAGGCACTATCCTTTGGCCCCCAGGCTCAGTGGCGTGGCATGGCTTGTGGCGAGCACTCTATTTCCAAAAATTGTGTGGATGCGTCCAAAGTACCTGTTGGAAAGGTTGCTGGACAAGTTAGCCCTGCTGAGAAGCACAGTATGTTCATTCAGGTGGAGCCCTGCACCGAAGTGTCCACTGGGCTTCCCATATATAGTAGGGCCTGTAGCAATAGGACAAGGGGTAATGGTTTTAAACTAAAAAGGGGGAGATTCAGGCTAGATAGAAGGAAGAAATTTTTTATGATGAAGGTGGTGAAGCACTGGCACGGGTTGCCCAGAGAGGTGGTAGATGCCCCATCCCTGGAAACATTCAAGGTCAGGTTGGACGGGGCTCTGAGCAACCTGCTCTGCTGAAGATCTAGCTCATTCCAGGGGGGTTGGACTAGATGACCTTTAAAGGTCCCTTACAATCCAAACCATTCTATGATTCTATGATATCCCAGTCAGCTCGTTCATCACCGACTGAGGCGGCATGCATTGCTTCATGCAGCTGCATTGCCCTGGATGGATCCTCTTTAATTCTTCTCCAGCGACATGTCATCTGCAATGCAGCAGTTGGTTTGTGCTGTTCAAAGGAGGTCCACAGATTCTGATTTGTCTGCCTGTGCAGAATCAGTTGGTAAATGCAAACTTCTCTCAGGTTTCATACTGCCCAGGCATTCTTTTCTTCACTTCTTGTCCCAAGATTTGCCTCCACAGAAGGTGCTGCACAAAACTGCATCTGTATTGCGAACATTGCCAGACCACACAGGCAACACTGGAGCTGGAACAGTACAGCGTGTGCTGGAACAGTCCTACCATCGCATAGCTGCAGTCCAGTGCCACAGACAACAAACCATCCCAAGCAGCAAATTCAGCCCTGTGTTCTCCCTGCGGTAAACTGCGGTACTTTAAATGCTTGAGCAAAGCCCGGTTCTGCCACCCACGAGTCATGTTATACCAAAAGAAGGGGGAAGTAGCTCCATTCAAATTAGTATAACAGGGACTGTTCTCCTGCCCTGAAAACAACCAGCACATCATGGATCATGTCCAGATCCTTAAACTCTCTTCCTGCCCCAGAACAAGGCAGTGACATCTAAGCTGGAGCATGATCTCACTTACTGCCCAGTAATTGGCTGGAAGACTCTTCACCGGCTTGCTCCAAACCTGGGTACTGGCGGTTTATCAGCTTGGACTATCAGAGACCAATGGTCAGTCCCATGCAAGGGTCTCTGGTTACTCGTCTAACCCCGTTGTCTAAGAATCCAAAATCTTCAGGATACATTTGAAACGAATTACTGAAAAACACAGAAAGACAAAAAGTGATAAGAACAAATCTGTGTCCACCAGCCACTCAGTTACAATGGCCATTTACAACCAGCTAGCACAACGAGGACGCAGGATTCCTGTCTTAAACCGTGAGATCAGTGCAGCCTTTAGCATCGTCGTAAGAAACACACACAGCAGACGTCTTTGTGTCTTGGGCTGTCTGGCAGAAGATCATTCTGTGTCTCTTGGGAGTTGCATCATTATTTTGTCCTCTTGCAAATATTATTAATATTTCAAGGTCTGGGGAAATAGATTTTCCTTTTTATTCTTTTGGCTCATTAACAGACCCGGCTTGTCAAGGTCATGTGCGAGTCACCATCACCCTCTGTTATGAGTTAGTCTATCAGCTGACGTCATTGTTTGGCCATAGTAACCTGAATGTCTTTAGTCCGTCGCCTGCAGGGTCTCTTTTCCAGTTCAGTGTAATGAGAGAATAAACCAAGAGCCAGCAGCAAATCTGTTTCCTTTTAACATATATAGATTTGAGCTAATAGTTTAGCTCTTACTTCTTTGCCTTCCCTGGGAGGTGCAAAACACCCTCTTTCTTCTCAGCTCTCTCTGCCTGGTGCCAGCTGTGAACTAACAGTAGAAGCAAATTTTCCTCAGTGCCAACACCTACATGACTTACTCACTTGAAAAAGGCGGTTCATGGTGACGTCTGACATGGTGCAGGCGGTGGACGTTGGCCTCGGAGGGCTGGTGCAGCTGGTGGAGGGGCCAGGAACTCTGCCAGGAAAGGTGCTGGTGTGCGCTGACACCACTCCCATGAGTCTTTATTTTTGGTATGTGTTCAAGACTTTCACCGAGACGGGGAATTAAAAGCCTGAAGGAACAGAATGACAAACAGAATGACTTCCTGAATAACACAGGCTTAACTGCATGGCCTGTGTTGCTCCTTATACTGTCTATAATAAAAATCTGTGGGACTAATTTAATGACAAGTTAAAGGCCAGTGGTTCAGCTAATATCAGTCAATATGGCTGAAGCTTGCTGGACTAGTAAGGTTTCATAAACAAGTTTGATTAAAGGACAGTGTGGATGTAACAGGAAAGATGCTGCCAGAGCAGATACTGCACGATGGCACCAGCAGGGTGTGTGCTCAACAGGTTAAGAGTTGTTTAAGACAGTTATCAATATGGACCATGAGCATGCAATAATATTTATGGCCCTGTTTCCTTTCATGCTTTCATCAGAGACACAGAAATAAACGTAAAAGTACTGCTAGGAACATTTGCAGACCCCAAATTGGACAAGTTTTCAACAAGGATGAGGACAGAGCCATCAAAGGGAGTGAGCTGAGCCACAGCGGCTGTAAAGCAGAGCTACAAAACTGATCAAAGGGCTAAAGAAAGTCCCTGGCCACACGGCTGGGAAGGCTGATCTACTTGGTTTATCAAAACAAAAGGAAGTCTGAGAGATAGATTTGTTGCCATGCATGAATATCACCGGGGGAAGGGGAGAATGCGGGACAGAAAAGAGTTTTTACCTTTGGGGAAAAAAACATAATCAGCTGGATGCCAAAGTCGGATGATTACAAATTAGAAATAAGGAAAGCATTTTTAATAGTAACAGTGATTTGCCATTGCAACAAGCTGCCAAGGAAGTCGTGGATTCCCCAGTCCTTGATGCCTCTGGAGCAAGCCTGGATGTCTTGCAGGAGGAAATGCACTAGTCAAATTGAGTGATTAGGCTCAGCACCAGGATAAATGGGGGAAATTAAGTAATCTCTGATACATATGATGTCACTCTAGATGATCTAATGTCCCTTCTGGCCTCTGGCTCTGTGAAGCTGTATCACCATGCAAATGTCATCACACCTGTATGCGTGATGACTTCCCAGTCCTTTCCCAGGCTGTTATCCACATAAAAATGACAACTATGGCATTGACAATTTCAACTAAAAGTATCTGAATACCCATTTCCCCTGGGTTTCCTCCTCTGAACCTACTTCCCTGGGCATTCCTGTCCAAATCTGTACGCCAAACTTTCTCAGTGTGTCTGTATTTTTAATAAAAGACTAAGACCAGACTCACCAAAACTGCTGCTGTATCTACACACAGCACAGCTTTGCTCAGTAAGTGTTCTGCGGCACGCGGTGGAGCCTATCAGTGCTCATGAGCATCCCTCTACAGCAGCACAGAGCAGGGAGCTGAACAGGCAGATTACCAGCAAGTTACCCACAAGCACTGCTGGCCACATCTTGTGCTAATGCCCCAATGGCTTCAGACAGACTGAAGACCTCTGTTAAAGACCAGAAATTCTTCTTTGCTTCTGCTACTGAAGAGTTTACAATGAGCTCCACTGTTTCTTCAAGGATCAGCCTCCTCATTTAAGAAACAATATTCTATGTGTGTGCATTTCAGCACAGAGGTCTGAGATACTTCCAAAGCTGCCACCTACATGGTCCATCACACCCGGCCTCAGCAAAAAGCTGAAGTCCGAACCTCCCTGATGCAGCTTTGAGCCATTCCCAGGCGTCCTGTCCCTGGACCCCAAGGAGAAGGGATCAGCACCTCCCTCTCCACATTCCCTCCTCAGGAAGCTGCAGAGAGTGATGAGGTCGCCCCTCAGCCTCCTTTTCTCCAAAGGAGACCAACCCCGAGTCCTCAGCCGCTCCTCAGAGGAATTCCAGCCTTCCAGCCCTGCTGCCAGCTGGGTTGCCCTCCTCTGGACACCTAATGGGTGGTGGAGACTCTCCTGTGGGTCCCAGCAGAAGGCAAGGGTGATGTGCTTAAGCCATAAATATACATAGCTAGTGGCCCGAGCCATCTCTATGCCACCCTGGATGAGCCCATACTAGACAGGATTGCTCCAGATTCACATGAGCCTTAGGGGACATCTCCGGGGATGATTCTCAAGCCAGAGCTTGAATTCACACTTTCTGCAATGAGCCGGAGGACAATTTTCTCCTCTTTTTTCACCCTGGAATCTTCTATTTCCCTGTTTCCTTTCAGTCCAGTCTCGTGCGTTTCCTTGGCAGTTTCTGCAGGGACACAAGCAAGGCCATTCTGCAGGAAGTTTGTGTCTTTCCTGCAGCTGCATATCGCCCAGCGTGTGCAGGGTTTCCTGGTCCTGCTCACTGGAGACATGAGTTCATTCAGGCTCCCTCCGGCTAATCACTAACAGGCATGGAAAAAACCCCTCACACACCAGAGGAGAACATAAACATCAGTGTGATGTGCACAAGCTTACGAAGACGGGACTATGTGAAACACATGGTTCCATTTTAATAAATACTCTTACATTTCCCGTGCCTTTTTTTTTTTTAATGGCTTGTTACCGAGCTGTGAATAGCAGTGCTTGTTTTGTTGTTATTGTTGTGTTTTATGAGGACAATATGATGTCCATAGCCGCAGACATCAGATATTTTGGTGGGGAAGATAAGCTTCCGGCAAGAGCTCTTGGCTCCTGCCCAGGTGTCTATTAACTCCTTCTGGGATTGCTCAAGGTCTGACAGCCGGGGACGGGCAACAATGGAGTGGTCAAGAAGCCCCATATGCTCTGAAATATTTTATCTAATCTTCCTTCTTAAACAATTTCAGCCCCTACAGTTGGATTCTTCAAAGTCCTTCATGCATTCTTTGTGCTCACAAGCAATTTCCTGACAGCCTTTGGTGTGCAGGGAAGAGGCTTGTCTGCCCAGCTGAGACAGAAGAAGGTGGACGTGTGTAGCATAAAGGCCCATATAGCTCATAAATCTCTGTGAGCACCTGCCTTGCTGAAACAGCGTTTGATCAAATGTGAGTGTGGATGGGGGAAAGTATCAGGGAAAAGATAAACTTTTCTCCTTATACAAACATACGTAACTTCATTAACAGCCTCTGTAGCTACAGGGATGAAGTTTGGAACGGCAAACTGACACAAGGCAGGACCACATGTGTGGGCTCGACTCAACCTGCCTGAGGTTCAGCATGGGGGACTTGGTGCCTCCAGGTGTGAGAGTGGTTCCGCTCTCCTGTTCAACACACCCCTCCAACACAGCACCCAACACCCTCCTCCACGGATGACCCAGGGCTTTTTGCAGCCATGGACTAGGACCAGGTTCCTCTGAGTTCACTCCTGGATACCTGGAGACAGCACTGAGAGAGGAAAGATGGCAGAAACATGGGCAGGGGCCAGTTCAGTGAGCTGGATGAGCTGCCAGAGCCCCCAGCAAAGCAGCTAGACATCGTCCTTCTTGGCTTGTCCCAGTAAACATTGACCACAAGGCTCAGGATGATCAAGCCTCTTCTTCTCCAAAGAAGAGGAGACACACCTCGCAGTTGACTTGTCAGGGAGCCCAGGCCCCCTGTTTTCAGGTCATTTGCTTTATCAGGGTGTGAACTCTAGATGATATAAATGTATGGCCCGGTTTTTTGGGGGAAGGGAACTCAGCACACTGAAGTTCAGGATGGCTATTTGGGTACAAAGTCCCAGGACTGGCTGCCTCCTCCTCCCATGTGTCTGGCCGTTCTGTATTTGCCAACCTCCTCCATCGCAGCAGCATTGTTTCCACTTCAAAAGCCCCACCAAATACAATCCAGCCTGCATGGGCCCTGGTCTACAGCAGAGTATAAACAGGCAGACCTCCTTCCAGGCAGGGCCAGGAGGCCAATTTGTGAAGACATCCCAGGGATAAGGAATCCTGTCTGAGGGCTAAAGCATCCATGGCTGGAGGGGTGGAACCCCAGAAAAGTCACGTTCTCTGAAACGCTGTGTTAATTGTTGTTGCTTTTAACACTGGGGCATGAAAGATTGTATTTCTGGGTTGAGATTAGACAAGAGTTTGCAGATAAAGACCAAATGGAGAAAGCAGTTATACTCAGTGGAGCAGGACCGTGGGACAGAGGGCCAGTAGCTTTACAGAGGTAAAAAGGTGATCAGACACATCACCAGCACAGCAGAAGAGGGCATATGCAGGGTGCAGAGAACCTCACATATGCCTGATTACAGATTCCTGAATACCCCTCCTTGCCATTTCTTATTTAGCAGCCAGCCTCCTACCGTGTGCCTGGGATTCCAGCTGCTTGGTGAAGTGAATGAGCATGGGCGTTCAACAGAAAGAAAGAAGTAAAATTCCAACTAGATCTAATCCCACTGCTTCAGGACTGTCTGAATCAGCTCTGCCAGGGGTTTTTAGAGGACCATGCGCTAATTCTTCATAGTAAAGGCTGAATCCACTTTTCAAACCGTTTATTTTGTGTGTATATATATTGCTTGGGGAAAGGAATCAAATTAGGCAAAAAGCAAATATAACAGCACGATTTTAATCTTTCCCAGTGGGTGGATGAAACCTGGACTAACACAGAGAATATTCAGACGCTCAGAATATTATTGGAGATTTCTGCACACTGCCATTCCACTGCATGCATCTTCTGCAAGACCCTTCTCCCCCAACCAGCCTCTTTTTCTGCTTCCTGTTTTATTCCTGTTACATTTTCTTGTTCATAAGTAGGGAAATGAATCTGCTCTAATTGCTTATGTTTTCCCCATCACTAAAAAGAAGTGCCCTGGAACAAAGCCCAGATGCTCAGCACTGATCATATAGTGTGTCTGCCCAAGTCAAAAGGGAGAGAAGTCCCTCAATAAACACTCCTAAGGCTGTAGGAGCTTGGAAAGGACTCAGGTCCTGTCCCAGCTCTGCTGACTCCGTTGGTATTTTACCGTGCTGCATCACCTCCAGCGCTCGCTAGGCTGGGATATGCAGCCCTCTCCTACTGTGCTCCTTTTACAACTGAGCCCCGTGCTCTGCCCCTGCTCTCTTCCCTCCCATGTTGGACAGTACTATGTTTATTTTGGTATTCACTAGAAAAGCCTGTTTTCTGCCGGCTGCAGGGAAAGAGGCTTGGTTGAATGAGAGGGAAGGGGATAAAGAGAGGAAAGCACACAGGTTAAATGGGGGGCAGTGGGTGTCCTAGCCCCAAACATCATCCAAACATCGTGGGCTGCTGTGCCACACTGGCATTCTGAGAGACCGCAGGCCATTTCCAGGTTTCACCCAAATCAGTAGGATTCTGCCCACTTCCTAGAACATTCCTGGAACTGAGGATTGCAGAGGTGCAGTTCTCCAAAGCCGTCACGTTCCATGTGGACAGCTGCCATGGCGCTGAGCTCAGGGCTGTGCTCCACTCGGGCTGAGGGCTGGAGCCCAGGACTGCTTCCAAGCTCCTGGCCGCTTCCCCACTCCACTCGTTTAGATCTGCTGGGGTTAGTCTAAGCATTTCTCCCTCAGTGCTAGGGAGAAAACACAGAAGTCCTGCTTTTTTTCCAACAGGCCACTGCAACATGGCAAACCAGCTTGGAAGCGAGGCACAGCAAGTCCCTTCACAGCTCAGGCAGAGAACAGCCTGTTGTGGCTCGAGCAGCAGCCGCAGGTATCGGCGCCTTGCAATTACGCTACACAAACTCTGCAGCGGTGCACGCACGCAATCGAGATGGCTGTTCCTGATCCATCGTGACTTCTATTTAAATTAACCCTGCCTTTAATAATTCACGCAAGGAGAACACACCCTGTTGCGTATATTGGGAATTTGAGAAATATGACAAATATAAATTACAGCCTGACACATCAAGATGTGCTGTGCATTTCAGTTGCTCTATCAACATGCTGGTAGACACTGCTGCAGTGGTAGAAAATGGGCAGATAGCAAATTCATTCTCTGCCAGTTTGGGGTGCAGAAGGACTTGTTGCGTCTATCTAAAGTGTTACAAGTTGGTGAAAAAATACTATAGGGTCAATCTCTCACTTCCTTTGCCACTTCCACATCTCTTGCATTACTGCATTGGGTTCCACCTTCCGTTTGAGCAGGCTCTGGCAGGCAGTGTACACTCAGCCACTGCACTGTCTCCTTTTTTCTCCTTAAGTCACCTGATGGGCAATTTCCAGTGTTAACTCTAGGCACCTCTGCTAACCCTGCCTATAAGGCAACAAGAGCATTTACCAGCCAGTGATAACCACAGCCATGGGCAGGAGCAGAGCACACTAGAAAATCCGACAACTGTAGCTACCCTTAAGAAAGCAAAGGAGGCTTTAGAAGGACATGAGGGAATGGGGGCCCATGAAAACCGCCCTGACAAAGCAGTTTAATTGCCTTCATTCACAGAGTAAAAGCTTAGAAGAGACAAAATGCACTGGGAGTCATGTCTCTCCACTTTATTAGAGCATTTGATATGGTTCATAGCCTCGGAGAGAAACCAGAGAAATATCTAGCTACTGTAAGATGGATACGAAAGAAATTAAGAGAGCGAACACAGAGCAATCGTGAACAAGTCGGTGTGATGCCAGGAGAGGGAGTTGGGACAATCATGCTGCTGGAGGGATCAGAGCATCTCGAGAGATTCAGGTTCACATGCGATAGAGCAACCAAAATCCAGTTGGGTTTAGTGACTGGCTTGGACATCTCCCAGGAATCTCTGGTTTCCGGCAAGTTGGAAATAAAACAAACCATTGTCATGGTATTTAGCCTCTGCGTTCAGACAAAACTAAGCAGCAAGGGAGCCTGAATTTGCTATTTGCATAGCGAGTGAGCAGAAGTTTTTCACAGCCCAAGAACACTGCATTTCTGGTCAAAGCTTATGCCAGCTTTTGGACTATTTATTCCGATGCAATCTATTCCAGCTACTGTGCTGACAGACTCAGTAATTCCCTAGAAGGAAGGGCTGGAATCAAACTCAGGCTGACCCATGGAGGTGGTACTAACACAAGAAAAACACAAAACCCCACTGCATTCAGTACAGCTGAGGCATGCCAGAGAAATGGGAGAAGTCAGAGTCCAGGAAGACTGGCTAAGTCATGCCCACTGACCAGGAACATCCCTATGAAAATAAACCCGAAAGTAGCTACTAGCCACGTGGCCAAGACTGCCAGAAACCACCAACTGGCCACATCTTGCCACTGCACGAAGTAGCTGTCAGATCTGGAAGAAGCGATAACATGAGCAACACATCTCTTCTGCCTGAAGTGTTGTCTTGCTTCCTCCTCAGTTCAAGATCATCTTTTGATTGACTACTTACACCAGTTTTGGCTGGGATAAAGTTAATTTTCTTCATAGTAGCTCACTTATGTTTTGGATTTGTGACTAAAATAGTGTTGATAACACACCAATGTTTTAGTTATTGATGAACAATGCTTACCCAGCATCAAGGATGGATTTTTTTTTGGATGTGATAACCAGCCATGAGCACTGCTTGGTTCTTCACTTACCCTGGAATTTCTAAAACACTGAGTCTGTCCAGTTGCACTTCTAATCTCTTAACAGGACAAATTTTTAAAGTGGCATCTCTGTAAGGCTGGATTTCACTTGGTTAATCTATGACTGTGGCCTTTCTTTTACTTCTAGTGTCACTGGTTCTGGTATCAACTGGCTCACAATATAAAGTTAACACATGTTGGGTTTGTTCTCAAGCTGATGGTCCTGCAGTTTCTGATGTTACTTTTTTCTTATGAAAAGTCACTCTTCCAAACTTCTCCTGCCTGTGATCCATGCTTTGCACACCTGCATACCCCAGAGTTATACAAGCCATTGGAGTTCCTGTGCATTTGTAAATGTTGTACTTTGTCTGGCACTGGCAGCCATGGCATGATCCACTTGCTGTTGACTTTGAGTCACTAATGGTTTCGGTGTCATACCCCTTTTTCCTACTATACTGGAGTTATCCATCATGTAAACCAGAGTGCTGCCCACTCTTTTGAACCCTTAATGTCCACTGGAGTTTCGTTTGACTCTATTAAATGTCCTCCAGCAGTCACTGTGTCTAAGGTTCAAGCCATCGCCCTTCACAGTCCCTAGACTGCAGTTCTGGCAATGCTTCTATCTATTGCCCTTCTTGACCTACAGCACTCCTCTAAGTTGCTTCTAATTAAACGGAGTTGTGTTTAATTCAGCAATTGCTCAGCACCTGACAGGGCTGCTCCATTCCATATCTAGGCTCCAGCTCATCTTCATCATGTTTCATGGGTCACTTCACCCCCTAACGACCTGTTTCCAGCTAGAGAGCACCCGCCCTCCTCAAAGGCCAGCTGCAGGGTGGGAGGCTGCAGGGTAACGTGTCCAGACAGTCCTACAAGATGAGGAAATGGTGCTCCCAAGAGGCTCGGATGAGACACACCTTCAGAAATATGTATGAGCAAGACTAAGGTCATGATATATTGTACACCTTAGCAAAAGGCTGATGAAGGAAATTCTTGGCTCATACTTAAGACACTTTTTCCAAAGCGTTTGTCACTGGCACTCCCATCTACACATATTCAGGGTGGAAAATCTGTCCAACATATAAAACAATGCTGCATCCCCTCTCTGTGTTTGTTGTTATGTTGTTCTGCTTTGGTCTAGCCCTTAAATAATCTCCTCCTGTGAGAGAAGCTTCTCTTATATAGAGAGACCTCTATTCCAAGTGGAGTCCAGATCTTTCAGGAGGGAGAACTCATATTTGACTAACTTGCGTGGAAAAAAAGTAAAAGCTATAACAGTCTTGGAAATTCTGAAATGCAATCACCACCCATGAACATACACAGACGAACACACACTCTGAACCTCCAATGTGGAGGAAAATAAAGACATTTTGGAAACAGCACTGGCACTTCCCTTGGTGTCTTTAGCAAAAGCACAATTTTGTTTGAACCTGGTAAAAAGAAGGAAAAAAAAGAGATCTGAAAAAACAAGAGTTACAGGTACACAAAAATGACCACACTGAAATCCACCGAGATCCTCCTACTGATGGTGCACAGATGCCACAGAGAAAGTACAATTCAGAGGGATGAATTACAATGTCTCCTCAGTGCCTCACCCACTATAGCTCTAGAAAGAGTTAAATCCATTCATGGACCCTCTGAATCTGTAGGTTACGCTATTTCCTTACTAAAATGAGAAACAGCCTCATCCCATGCCCCAGTCATGTTTTCAGAGTGGTCACCTCTAAATGGACTAACAGATGCAATCAAAAACTGCTCAGAAATTATTTTCCAAAGGGATGGTTACTAATGGCGAAAAGACACTCAACAGAAATTCATTACTGGCACCACTCTAAATTCAACCAGATCCTAGCTCACATATAGAAAGTTGCAGCAACTTGTAACCACAAAGAACAGTCACATCTCCAAGACACTCTAAACTAAACAAGTTTAATGATGCCTCCTGCATGTCCCCAATGCAAGAAGAACATCTGTTTCCTATGAAGCGGGGAGATATGCTACGATCTAATAGGTTTTGGAAGATTAGAAGGATAATAGAAGGCATTTGCAATTTCTGAGTTTCCTAAAACTTTACATTTTAGCTTCAGGAAGCCTGAAAGGAAGCAGTTGAATTTAAGTATGAATGTGTGCCGTATGCAATAAAGTTGGGCTGAACAAAGATCACCAGGAATCACAGAGAAGCAGGAATAATTTACATATCCCTTATCAGTTGGAAAATACTGCATAATCTGGACCTTTCTGACACCATCATTAGCTTTGATCCAAGTTTCTGCACAAGAAGAGGTGAGCTCAAATGCCACTCCATGTCTTGGAAATCGTAACAGTTCATGAAACATAAAGTGAAGCACGAAAGGTTGGGAGACTTGCCACCATTTTGTGCAAGTTTGATCTAAGTATCAGTCCCTAACCACAACCTCCAGCAGGAAACATTCAGCCTAAATTTGGAGATGTCCTAGCAACATCTACTCCTGTCTCTCCCTAGCTGACTCTTGAGCACTCGCATCCCAACATCTCCTATCCTCCCAGATCTGATCACAGAAGTCAAATCTAAAAGAACTGGCCCCTTGAGAACTCTGCAAGGGGCTCTGTGAGGAACAGATGTCTCACTGACTACATGGTAGGGGCTCCCCAGGTCCCAGCCCAAACCACAAGCTGGAGGACACGGCTCACTGGATCACTGGAAGCTAGAAACTCACACAGACCTGCAGTGCTTGTGGACAGCCAAAACTTGGCTGTAAGGGCAACCATTCCTGTTGCTTTTGACATGCTGAAGGATCAGAGCACACACAGGAGTGTGTGGGGACAGTCATACTGTGTGGTCTCACTGGGCTTCCAGCTTTCTTTGGAAGATGGGTGATGGTACGCAGAGAGAAGACCCTTACCTTCCTTAGGGCTCCTTGGACTCTTTGTGCATTTCACAATGATCTCAAGGGTCTTTTCCAACCTAAATGATTCTATGATTCTCCTCATCTTAGAAGAGGAGAAAGAAGCTGGGAATGGAGGAGAGATCAGTGAAGTAGCAGGTGGTGAAGAGCAGACCATGAACAGGAACATTAGAGTAGACAAAGCCCAGGCCTGAGGGCAGGCCACCCGTATTTGGACCTGGCTGGACTGAGCTGACACATGTAGCCACATTAGAGGAGCAGAGCCAGTCCTGCAGCCATGCCCCCAAAAAGTCAAGGAAGGCTGTCAGTTTGTTGGGCTCCCTTCTTCTGCCGGTGGCCGTGTGCGGCACACCCTGGGTCGAACAGCATGTGGGAGCTGAGTGGGGTCCTTGCCCCTTTCCACTGCTTCTCAGGGGTCTCTTTAGCCTCTAAGCGATCGAGGCTGCTGCTAGAGAAGGGAAAGTTCAGCTCAAAGTATGTCCAGACTGAAGCTGGGTCTTGTCAACTACTTCTCTGCTGAACCCCTTTCCAGAGACATCTGTGCAGGTGAAGTGGGTCCTAAAGAGCTGTTAGCTCTGCTTATTCTCTGGTGGAACATTCTTCCCATCCATCTTCTGTATTTTTCTGCCTTTTAATAAGTAGATGAGCTAATTTCTGCACTAGAAGGAAAAGTCTGGGTGGAAACCTTGCGTCAGAGAGCGCTGAACAGAGCAGGAAGGGATGTGGCGTCATTCTTGCGGGTGCTGGACACCAGTATGACTTCATGGAGCTGTCCATGTGTTGGAGAAGACTCTGGCTGTGCACTCTAATTCCTCGCTAAATATCAAAACCAGATTAAACAAGCTAAATCTCATGGCATCCATAAACCTAATCTTGTGAGAGCTGCAGAGTTCTCCCAGTGCTCCAGGCAAGGGGCTCCAGGTCTGATGAGCCCAGTCTACTACCCAAAACGCACACCAGAATGAACTGAGTCCCAAGACATTCATCCCCCATCGAGGCCGGGGCAATGTCGCCTTACGTTTCCATGTGCTGCGTTCAATTCAGAAAGGAAAGTATGCTACTAAAGCCACACAGCCCTTCTGCTCCTTTTGGGACTGAACCAAAAATGTACCTCCCCTCCCCCTGCATTTCCCCCTGACACACCTTTCCTTCCACTGGAACATAACCCCAAATAAGATGTTGGCCTGACATTAAAGCAAAATGTATAAATATTTTTAAAAAGAGAAGAATTCCTGCCTCTCTAACAGTTTGCTCCAACTAATAGGTTTCAGATGTCTCACATACTTCATTCATTCAGCCCCATTCAGTCTCCTAGGAGCCCCCGCTGTATTTATTAAACACAGCAATTGTGGAATGTTCAGCACTTACAGAATAAAACACACCATTTTTTTTTCCAAAAAAGTGTAATTAGAAAGCTTTGTGAGTGACCTAAAACTGTCATTCTGGTTCCAATCCCAGTGCCCACTCCAGCATTCTGCAGCTGTCCCAAATGCTGTGCCACAGCTTAACCCTTTCTGGATTGTGCAAGCCCCCAAGAACACAGATTTTTTTTCATCCTTAGCAGGATAGTTCGCTGCCTTCCCGGAGCGCCTCCTTTTCACCGTGTTATTATTAAGCGTGTACTTTTGGACACTTGGCTCTCAAATACATCTCGTCTCTGCAGTCTCAGTAACTCTTCCCACTGCTAGACACAAGAGTCAGCCCCTGAAATCCTGCAGGATGCCAGTGCTAATTTCAGCAGCAAAGAGCTGGAGAACACGAGATCTTTCCTAGAGGGATTCAAATGGAAGCAGACATAATAGAAGAGCCATTTTTCATTACAATGCTGGCAGCAGGAGCAGAGGAGGATGTCTGGACTAGAAGCATTGTAGAGAGGCAATAGATGGAGTCTCTTTCAGCAAACGTAACCCACCAGCACCGGGTGACTGGTCAAAATGGTTTGCTGGAGTCTGGCATTGTCTCAGCCCTTCTTAGGGAAGAGACAAATGAAAAACAGATCTTAAAGGCTATATGAAGCTCTGAGTCAGGGCTGGGAAGATCTGGCAGGAGCCAGCAGTGGAGAAATGGCCTTTGCTTAAGGCCACATCCAGTTTGTGTGACCAATGCATTTCTGTCGGGGTCTTGAGTGCACTAATAGGACCTAATGGCCTCCAACCAGCCTCAGCTGGGGCCCCTGGGCCAGGAGTTCCATTTCAGCTCAGTCCTGCCGGAGTTATGTCCAAGGTGAGCCTGTCTCCAGCTCTGTCACTGGTGGTCTGGACTCTGGCGACCATCTCCGTCTGGGCCCTGCCCAGACAGTTGTATTGTCCTTCTCACCTGCCAGCTCTCTGTACCTTAGGGAGAAGCCAACCTTCTCCCAAGCAATTTGGCTGTGCAGAGCAGGCAGCCTGAAGGGGCACTGCAAGAACCAGGACATGGGAAAGCTGGCATCTAGGAGTGAGCACGGCTGGGAGAGAGCAAAGCACTCGGCTGACACTCACTAGACCCGGGAAGGCATCAGCAGTGACAAGGGGGCTGTAGGCACTGCCCCAGGAAAGACTCATGGCTATACAGCTTCTGGCTCTCGCTGTTGTCTCCAGACCCCGTGGGACAGAGCAGGATTTTGCCACACCTCCAGCAAGAACTGGGGAAGGCAATCTGTACAAAAGGGTTTAGGAGAGCTGTGATCTCCCCAGTCTGCAAGTTGCTGCCTGTGAATGTACTTGCAGAACTGTGGAAAGTGCCTCTCTGCTGTCCTTCTTTGTGTGACTGGAGGAGACTTCTTCATCCCCTCCACCTCCCCTTTTACGAGCTCTGATCACCACATACTGTGCCACTGCTCTGGGCTTTTTCTTCCCGCGGTGGCAGCAGTATTGCAGTAACAGCCGAGCCCTAAACAAACACATCATGGGAAGACTGACCTCTCCCCAAAGGTGTTACGATTCGTTTTTCACCCTTTTTTGGCTGAAGAGCTCCACGCCCGTGCCCACATGGGAGACCCCCTAGTTTACGGGAACTGCACTGGTGTCACTGTTTCCACATTACTGCCCGCTTCAAAGACCCCAGAATAAGTCTTGTCCCAGACACGTTCCCAAGGGAGTCATTGGCTTAGAGTCAGCATCCTTGATTATTAGTCCCACTGCAGGAGGTTATACAGGAATAGATGAATACTAGCGTGCTATAAAATGCACCAAATGTGCTGAGAGTCACTTCAGAGCAATCTTAATGCTTCATTACCGCACTCTCTATGGAAAGTACATCTGTCACAGCTCTCTACTTGGGTAGAAGGACAACTCCTTGCTCTGACCACTCCAGGGGTTTCCCATCTTTGCTATACTTTTCACCATCTAATTGTACAGAAGGCAAAACACCCCTGGGAGCCCTGGTTCCTGGAGTATTGCAAATGCTCTGGCTTGCTCCGTGTCCATCTATCTGTTTTAGCACTGCCTGGTAGCATCATACCAGCAAACCCTTCATTTCCACTCAGCCAGTCCCCTTCACATCATCTTGGAGTGTTCCTTTTCATACATTTCACATAAGTCAGATCTCACCTAGCCACCACTTGCAGTCAACATAAAGGAATTAGCAATCCAGATTAATTCTCTGGTGGGTTCAGACCCTTCCAGAGGCACCCGTTTCTATTCATACAGAGTATCTACACACACCCAGGTGCCTAGCTAAGACTGGGAAATCTCAGGTAGTGCCAGGTATCCTGCTCTTCCCATCAGTATTCTTACCCCCATCAGACACTGTCTCCTTTCTTCAGGGCTTTGCCTATTTGCAAATATACGGTGTAACCCGAGGCAACTCAGTGTAGCTTTATGTGAGTGTAGCCAATGTTACACACTCACATTAAACTCAATTAGCTCATGCTCTGAAAGATGGAAGTAGTGCCACTAATATCTCTAAGTGCCACAGAAACTAAGCCCTGGAAGAATAAGCTAGGGCTTAAAGAGGTTAAGAAAGCCATAGAGTGCAACATCGCTCTGAGACCCCGAGTGGCTTGTGACCTGTTGCATGTTGTAGGGAAGAAGCAGCAGGAGTCAAGGAGACATTCTTGGGGCAGAGAGGTCGCCTGTGGATACAGCAAGGCAGGATCATGGGGCTCAGAAGTATTTTCCTCTGGAGAGTGGATGAGGCAGGAGAGTGGAAGGTTGGCTCTTTGCAGCTCAAGCCAGAGCAGGGAAGATG
This sequence comes from Balaeniceps rex, assembly GCA_013401315.1. NCBI lineage: Eukaryota > Metazoa > Chordata > Aves > Pelecaniformes > Balaenicipitidae > Balaeniceps > Balaeniceps rex. The sequence continues at coordinate 48,062 of VYZW01033775.1, forward strand.
TTGCAGACAGGGTCCTTTTTTAAAGTCAGTTCTCCAAGGACCCTCTTATTTCAGCAGTCTCTCCTCCCATGCTGAGATAACAACTGTGTGCAGGGAAGAGGGTGGCATGGTTCATAAGGCCGTTGGTTTAGGGACAGGTGAGATGCACAGACAGAACTGGGAGTAGTTCCCAGCTTCCTGCAGTCTTGCATTTTCCCTTCATAGAATCATAGAATCATTTGGTTGGAAAAGACCTTTAAGATCATCAAGTCCAACCGTAACTGTCCACTACTAAACCGTGTCCCTAAGTGCCTCATCAACCCATCTTTTAAATACCTCCCGGGTATTGACCCTCAGCTCTGCCTCACTGCCACCAGGACTTTGGAGTCCAGCCCCTTCCAGCAAAATGAACTGGAAAATACCAGTCTTCCAAGTCAAAGGTGCCCACACCCAGCTCGCAGAACACAGTCCTCCAGAGATCTTCTGGGGTTTCCACTGAAATTTGGGGCTGCCTTAGCTTCCCAGAAGTGCACTTGGCAGACAGCTCCAAGGATCTGTTGCCAGAGAGCACACAGGCATCTGTCAGAGCCTCCATGCCTGAGGCTCCAGAAGCTTTAGGAAATCCCAGACTAGCTTAGAGATCTGAGAGTCTAGATTCAAGGATCTGAAACAGGAACCCATTGAGCAACCCAAACTTTCAGCTCCCCATTTTAAAGTTGCTCGATCTTGAATTGTTCCCCGATACTTCAGTGTCAGTCATCTATGTGCTCATGGCATATTTACAGATTTTCTGGAGAGATGCCCAGTCCATGAGCTTGAACTGGTGCCCCAGTCCAACCATCTGACCATGTATTGGAAAAACCCCTAAGGAAGATTCCTGCCCATTCCTGAAACTTGGTGCCTCTGGGACAACAGTACTCCCCCTCCCATTATGGGTTTCCAGCCTGTTTTGTGAGGCTGGCTAAGCATCTGCTGATGATTAAGGGTTTTGTCATTTGGAAAGAGCTGACAATTACCTCTAATTATTCAAACTAGGTCAGGTTCTTCAGCACAAGTTTATGTGATGACTGTTGGCTGGAAATTAGACTTTCAAACCCCAGTGGTCCCTGGAGAGCAGAATCCACCTCTCCTCTCTCACATTCAGGAAAAATAAATAACAGGTCCTGGTCTCACAGCACTTGACCTGTGTGTGTCCCCGACCTCCTGAGTTGAGTTACCAACCATGCTTTTGTACAAACCCTTCAGGTGTTTTGGAGTTTACCTGTAGAATTACTGGTGAGAAGAGATGACAGGCAGTGGGACCCAGCAGACGAACAAAGAGCACACCGTTCCTCATCAGTGGCTGAATACATGGAGAGATTATGCACAGCCTGGGCAGTCAGGACAGTAGGTTTCTGCCTCATTTGCTGAATGACTACATGCATCGGGTCTGGCTGGGATGCAGTTAACTTTCCCCGTAGTAGCCCTCATAGTGCTGTGCTTTGTATTTGTAGCTAGAAGGGTGTTGATAACACACCAGTGTTTTGGCTAATGCTGAGCCGTGCTCCCAGGATCAAGGCTGTCTCTCCAAACCCCACTCAAGGGCCAGGAGGCTGGGGGTGGGCAAGAGGTTGGGAGGGGACATAGCCAGGACAGCTGACCCCAACTGACCAAAGAGATGATCCATACCATATGATGTCCTTGGAGACCTTATTGCAGCCTTTCAGTACTTAAAGGGGGCCTATAGGAAAGATGGGGATAATCTTTTTAGCAAGGCCTGTGGTGACAGGACAAGGGGTGATGGTTTTAAACTAAAGAAGGGGAGATTTAGGCTAGATATAGGGAAGAAATTTTTTCCAATGAGGGTGGTTAAGCACTGGCACAGGTTGCCCAGAGAGGTAGTGGAGGCCCCATCCCTAGAAACACTCAAGGTCAGGTTGGACGGGGCTCTGAGCAACCTGATCTGGTTCGAGATGTCCCTGCTCACTGCAGGGGGGTTGGGCTGGATGGCCTCTAAAGGTCCCTTCCAACCCAAAGCATTCTAGGATTCTATGATTCTATGTCATGCTCAGCAATAAAAGCTAAGAGAAAGGAGGAGAAGGAGGGGGGCATTGCTTACTAAGGTGTTTGTCTTCTGAAGCAACTGCTACACATACTGAGGCCCTACTTCCCAGGCAGTGGCTGGACATCACCTGCTGATGGGAAGGAGAGAATATGTGTCTTTTGTTTCCTTTGCTTCTGTGTGCACCCTTTGCTTTTCTTTATTAAACTGCCTTTATTGCAACCCATGAGTTTTTCATCTTATGTTCTTCCCCCTGTCCCACTCAGGAGGGGAGCAATAAAGCAGCTTGGTGGGCACCTGGGGCCAGCCAAGGTCAACCCATCACACTGCAGGAGCTGCAAACAGGTCAGTGTTCACCTTCTGAGCACAGGAAAATCCCGGAGAGAGTTTTTGCTTCACCCCTTCACTGGGCAGCCTTTGTTACATGTCATTTATCTGCAAGGGAGTCCTGAACCCTGGAGTTTCAGACATTTGTATGTCTGAGATGACCAGAAATCCCTTTGGGGATGAGCGTGTGTACCACGCAAATGTGACTACGAAGGCTCTGCACCGGCACACAGGACACGGACACTCCATTCTAAAGGCAAATCATCTGATTGCACAAAAGAATGCTATCTGTGCGGTACTCTGTGCATACTCATATCTTCACGTGAAATTCAGTACCCGGGGCCACAGGAGAATCATAGAATCATTTAGGTTGGAAAAGACCTTTAAGATCATAGAGTCCAACCATTCATCCATGAAAGAATCCATGAAGAATTATCCACGAAGAATTCATCCATGAAGGATCATCCGTGAAATCAGCATTGCCTCCATGGATAGCACAGACCGGGAAACCTCACGGTTGGGTATCACTTATGTTTACCTGCGTGATTGGGTCACCTAGGCCTGGAAACCCCAATGCTTTTAAAAGATGTCTTTGACTCTCCAGGTAGATCCACCAAAGCACTCAGCACCACATCAACCCTAAAGGATGCTAACACCCAAAAGAACTCCCTCTTGCAAGCCAACGCTCCTGACTTGTGGGCAGTGCATGGAGGAGGTGGTGCCTCAGCATCCCGTGCAGGACGAGCAGCCACGGACCCTGCCAGTAGGAAGAGGTAAGGAGCAGGGTACGTCCCAGTTCAGGTGTTGAAATGAGCTGCAGTGTCACTGTCTGGGTCCCTTGGCATTACTTGGCATTACTTGGCAGTAGTGGCAGGTCCTGCAGTGCTAGTCCTACCTAGTCTCCTTAACTGCGCTATCCTGACTTGCTCATGCACAGACCTTCCTGGTATCAAGCAGAAACCAGGGAACACTTCCACCCTGCCCGCGCTCTCTGCTGCAGGCACCAGCCTCCCACTACCATCATACAGAGCAGGATGGTAGTAGCCACAGCCCACGCCTGTAGCAGTCCCTCCCCAGTTGGTCCCACAGGCTGTTTCAATGCTTCAGGATTTGCCTGGCATATGCTGACTGCTCAGCTTCCCCCTGCTTTTGAGGCAGCCTATCCAAGGCATTCCTGCTGTGCTTGTCAAGTTACAGGAGAGGTGGTGGCCAAGGTGGTGTCTTCAGAAGCTCTGTACACTGCCCTGGGAACTGCAGAACAGGTCTAATTCTCCAGAACTAGACAAGGGAGTGAAGGGAATTTCCAGGATGCTGGAGGAATTTCAAGGAGAGTTTTCTCATCAAACCTTCCGTGTCAAAATTCCCAGCTTGCTTGGAAATGTCCTCTGGGGCCTCAGGTGCAAGGTGAGAGCATGAAGACTGCAGTTTTAACCCCATGTGGGCAAAGGATACCTCACCCCTTTTTCTCATTGTCCCGGACAGGCTCCAATTTTCCCCTGAGCTTGGAACTTCTCTTTACGTGAGCAGTGACCATTTAACAGTTCTATTCACCAGTCCTCCAGGAGCCTTGTCAAGCCGCGTGGCTGCCCCCCTTCTCCTGGGAAAAGAACTCCTGCACAGTAGGATGAGGGGATGGATGCTAGGGACAGCGCAACAATGTCACAGGGGAAGGGTGTTCTTGGGTGTTCCCTGGAAAAGCTATGAGCTTTTAGATGCTCCCAGTGCTCATTCAGGGCTCAACATGCCTGAAAAGCCTCCTCAGGAACCTTCTGCACAGCAGGGAACACTGGAAGGTGGAGAGAGTTGAGAACCTGAAAGACCATTTGGGGCACTGCCTGTGCCACGCCCTCTCCTCTTCTTTCTGTCATTGACCAAGGAAAGGGAGTGATAACCAGGTGCCAGTGCTGAATGCAAGGGAAACTAGTCGAGGCATTTACTAACTGTCGTATGTGTGTGATGTTGATTAACTTGCTTGACTGAAAAGGTTTTACTCCATCTTGCTTTCAGACATGAACAAAGTTCTTCCCAGAAAAGGTACGGCCATTAATTGATCACAGTGTAGTCTCTGACTATTCCCTCCAAGAACTGTGGCAGCCCCATGGAAGTATATTAGGAGTTCCTTATATACTTACTTCCCTCAAAAACCAAGCCAGTGATGCCATTGGGCACAACTGCAGGTACAGTCCAGCACAGGTATCTCATATCCACATCCCAGGCAGTTTTTAGACAGGTTTTTGGCAGTGCTGTCTACAGAGAAGATTCCTTTGAAGGCAGGAGTAAGTCACACATACCCCAACACGCAGCACAACCCCTGTTAATGAGATAGTTAAAATGGTACAAACACAACTGGAAAATATGCTGCACTGAAAGGCCAGTATATTCAAATTCCTTCTCCCTAATCACATGTGATTGCTTTTTGGCAAGCACTCAACCTGCCAGAGCAGTGAGGTTTTACAAACATTCACATAGGCATTAGATCATTGTTTGAATGAGTTATTGGCAGCCCAAATCTGAAGTAAAAACATAGTTTAAAGAAGACCATATTGAATAGGGTGAAGCTGTCTGCTTTCGTGTCTCCTGATTGTCTCTGGACACCCACAATCCCTTCTAGCTTTATGTCACTCACATCACAGCGGCATTCACGGGTATGGATGTCATGCTTTTGTGATGTTCTGACACAGAGTTGTCACTCGTACAAACAACAGGCCATAGGTGAATTCCTTTGCCTTATTGTAGAGTGGAAATGGCAGGTTTGAAATGAATGTGGTGTGCAGGGAGGACACTGGGTGCACCCAATACTTGAGATGTCTCAGAGCACAAGTGACTACAGACAGCGGCTATAGCGCATGTCAACGTACACTGGTGATCTTCGCTGATCTGCCCATACATACTTGCATTATACCAGTGGTATGACCATATTGACACTTAAGTCTTCCCCATATTACTAAATATGACAACGTACGTGTCCTCCAACATCACTCACTGCTTTGAGGACGACGATGGTGCTTTATGGGAAATATCATTGAAATCAAATGTCATTCCTGGGAAAACAGATTTCTCTATATCAGACCTTTCCACACCCAGACATTGCCACACATTCCAAAAGAGGCCTTTCCCCTCTGTATTTTAACAGAGACTTTCTGCTTTGCTGTAGTGAAACGCATCCTTGCCTCTGCTGGAACAGTTTGACAACAAGGGATCAAAGTCTCTGAGCTCTGGAGAATTATGTCATCCTCTAGCAAAACCTTTGAGAAAAAGCAGGTGGTAACTCAGCCCCATGGCAAAGGACAAATGGGAACTCACACAGAATCCACTGGTGCCTCAGGTCAGTACCAATGCCTTGAGAAAGCCACCCGAGGCAAGAGGATGGAGGACCCACAGAGGAAGGAGACTGCAGATGCAGTGGACCAGACTGAACAGGGTAAGCTGACATTGCACCGGAGCTGGCACCAGAAGAGCTTTGTAGCACAAGGCTTGGGCTCCAGCCTTTCTGTTTGCAATGTCCAGTCTGTTCCACTACCAGAGGCCGCTGCTGACCACTGCCATCAGGGAGTCCCTGCACCACTCAGGAAGAATTAAAGCCTGTTGTAGAGGCAAGTCTGTTGTCCACAACACTCAGGTGGTGCAGAGCTTGAGCAGAGCCTCTGGCAGCTTGGCTGGTGGATAAAAATGCTCTGAGCTCTGGCAGCCGACCAGCCTGGAGTACTGCCTGGTGTGGCTTCCACCCCAGAGGCCCTTGCAGGACACCCTTGCCTTACACATGCTTCCTAAATTAGATCTCCCGAGACTGACGTTGGCTTTTTAAGAGGGAGGTGAGCTTGTTAGTAACCAACGTTATCCATTAAACGGGAATCGGCAGCTTTTATTAGACTTCAAAGTGCTGTAAAAGGAAAAGAGGGAGGGTACATCATGAACCCACTCACCCCCCCAGTGGAGCCCCTTTGCCTGGCACAGAGGGGTTTTCAGTCAGGCATTTTTGCAGGTTAATGTAATTGTTAAGTTACCTAATGCTGCTAAGTTACATAGAGCCCCAGACTAAACACAGGAGCCTTGTGAAGGTGCAAGAAGATAGAGACAAGGTTTGTAAAGGGCAGCTCCCCAGCGGGCCCCTTCTCCTGAGGCCAAAGAGAAAGAAAAACCCAAGCTGGAAAGGAACTATCTGAGGACGGCCAAGCTCTCCACCCAGGAAAGTCAGGGTATGCAGGCTCCTTTCTCACCAAATCATAGTTTTAGTTACACACTCCCTGTCTGCCACCAGCTGGGTTGCTGGCATACGAAAACCCAGCTAAATCACATTATGACAGAGCAGCAAAAAAGCACATGCACTGTCACAGTGACCCCAGTGATTCCCTTCATGCAGGTCCCTTCCAGAACAATCTCTACCTGTTGGAAAAGGATCTCATGAAACTTTGGTCCATGGTTTCATTGACTAAGAGGGCTGGTCTTGTAGTTGCATATGTTCGCACGTTCCCAGAGAGCTACTGCTCCAGCTATGGAGATACGATAACCGAGCACACAGCAACTGCCTCAGGTCGCTGCCTTGTATTCCGAAAACTCAGCTTCCATAAAGAAATTAATAAAGTGGTGCATTTTGGTTACAGAGAAACCTGCAGAAATAGAATCAGAATGTAAATGATGGGGAAACATCTGTGAAAGTTTTGAGAGCTGCCAGGCAACAATAAAAAACTGCCCTGCCAAGGACATTTTTTAATCAGAATCCAAATTCAAAGATTTCTTATTAAGAAGGTATGAAGAGAAAACAAACAAAAATGATGTTCAGATGACAGGAACCATCCTGTAAAAGCTCTCATGAATTTGCCATCACATTTTAGAAAAAATGTGGAGTTTATGCCTTTTTAAATTGATTTTACAAAGTAAACCTTGTGTTGCAAGCAATGGCTCTATTAAGATCTGAATCAACAAAAAGCTTAAAGATCTTTTTGAATATTAACTAGTTCCACTCCAGCATCCTGTGAGGTATTAGTTACTATCGTCGTCTTAAAGATATGGAAATTTTGCAGCAAAGCTGATGTCCTTCCTAAGGTCATACACTGATGCAAGCGACAGAGCCAGGAAGAAAAACAATTGCGCCTGGCTTTTAAGTATTAAGCAAATTATTATTTTTTTTCTTCCTCGAACAGCAGAATCCACAAAATGCAAAGAAAATCAGGAGGTGGACTTTTGTCCCCATATGTATATCAATTGTTGCCACTGCAAGACCTTGTAAACGTGCACTCCTAACCTACACACGTTACTGAGCCATTCGTTGCTCTAAACTGCACAGATCTCTCGTCCCAGAGACCCGATTTCACTCCATACACCACAGTATTAACTCAAAGGCTATTTGGCTTATACAACCGCACCAGAAAAGCCCAGGTGTTCAGCCCAGCCAGTTTGGAGTCTCTTTTAGTGCGCTTTGGATCACCGATGGACACACAATGGCCGATTGTCAGCATGAGGCCAAAGGGAGCTGACACTTTCCCAGAGAAAAATGCCTTTGCTGTGTGTTTGGAAGGTTACACAGCTGTAAGTCAGACACAGAAGGAGCTGAAACCCTGGAGGGATTATTGCCTCAAACACACATGTGCTATGGAAGGAAGCTCTCCTGTGGACTGACATACCATTAACTCCTGCTGGTGGGAGCCCATTCCTATGGCTGGAAGTCCTTTACAGCCTCAAACCGCTGGTTGCTTGTCCTGCAGATAACTCATGTCTCATCTCTGACCTAGTGACTTGGCCTGGGTTGTATTTATTTTCTCATTTTATAAGAAACAGGCTCTTCTCTGAACTCACTATTGGTGGGAATACTGGCGTGGTGCGAGGCTGAGACCCGCACTGTACAATATCAAACGCTCGACTGGGAGAACTGGGACTTTGTCCAATATGCCATCTATCTTCCTGGGAAAAATCTCTGCTCTACACGCTCCCAATCGTGCCATCAGCTGGAGCAAGATGGAACTTCACTGCAGGAGATGAACGAGCCCTTCTCCCAAATGCCCTTTAAGGACAGCAATCACTGCCTGGGCCCAGACAAAGCCCAGTATAGGTCCTGGGGCTCTCTGGAGGGCAGAAGAACACTGCCTAGGCCCCTCCAAAGGCTAGCAAAGGTGCCAAGAAAATCTGGAGGGCAGCAGGGCCGGGCCTTGCCTGGGCCCTGGCAAAGCCTGGCAAAGGCCACAGTGCTCTCCGGAGGGCAGCAGGGCTCTGCCTTGGCCTCGGCGAAGCCCAGCAAAGGCTCCGAGTCACCCTGGAGGGCAGCAAGACCCTTTGTAGGTCCCAGCACAGTCCAGTGAAGGCCCCAGGACACACTGGAAGGCATCAGGGCACCTTGAGAAGCCTGGCAAAGCCCGGCGAATGCCCCAAGGAACTCTGGATGACAGCAGGGCCCAGCCTGGACCCTTGCAAAGGCTGGCTAAGGCCCCGGTGCTCTCTGGAGGGTGGCAGGTCTCTGCCCGGGACTTGGCAAAGCCCAGTGAAACCCCCTGGGTGCTCTGGAGGGAAGCAGGGCCCGCTGGGGCTCTGACAAGGTCCGGTTAAGGCTCTGCTGCTGTCGGGAGGGCAGCAGTGCACTGCCCGGGCCCCAGGAAAGCCCGGAGAAGGCCCCAGGCACTCTGGAGGGCAGCAGGGTCCTGCCCCGGTCCCCAGCAAAGCCCAGAGAAAGCCCCAGGGCTCTCTGGAGGGCAGAAGAGCCCTGCCCCAGCTTTGGCAAAACATGGAAAAGAACCCAGGGAATTCTGGAAGAAAGCAGGGCTCCTTGCAAGTATCGGCAAAGCCCAGCAAAGGCCCTGGGGCACTCCGGAGGGAAGCAGGGCCCTGCCCGTGCCCTGGCAAAGCCCAGTAAAAGCCCCAGGGAACACTGGAGGGCAGCAGGGCCTCTCGAGCACCCTGGAAAAGGGCTGTGCTGGGGCGAGGGTGCTTGTGGGGCTCTGCACTTGCTCCACCACCTAATCCTCACCCTCAGGTACCTAACCCACCGCCTAATCCTCACCCTCACCAGAGCCCAGGTCCAAATGGAGAGCCACCACCTAGGGCTCCCACACAGAAGCGGCCAGGACTGAAAGCTGTCGGTGGCCCTCACCTTCCCTTGCTTGGGGAAACAATGAGGAACTCAAGACGGGATCCGAGCAGAGTACAGCTGTCATCAGAGAGCAAGGGGCTGCACAGAGTCATCCTAGACAGCATGGGGGACAAAAGCTGCTCCGGGGCACACAAAAGAACGCAGGGGGGGTTCTGAAGGAACAAGAGGGATCCAAGGGGAGCTAGATAAGTGGGGCACACAGAAGAACTCAGTGGGCATTACGATAGAAGTAGGGAGGTCGTGAAGGGGTGAGAGACAAAAGGCGGCTCAGAGAAAAGAGTGAGGGCCTCGCGGAGCGACTTTGAGAGAACAAGAGGAGTTCAAAGAGGGCTACACCAAAGACTACAGCTCCTGCGGTGGTGCGCGATGCTCCGGAGCACGCTGGGAGCCCAGTGCCAAACTACCGCTCCCGGCAGCCCAAGGAGCCCGGGACGCCCGACACGGCCGCCGCACTGCGCACGCGGGAGCTGAGGGCGGCGCGCCCGCCGCCAGACC
>VYZW01033776.1:0-26063 GCA_013401315.1 Balaeniceps rex
GTCTCACCAGAGCCGAGTAGAGGGGCAGAATGATGCCATGAATTGCATGACCTGCAATACCTCATCCGCCTCCCCAGCAGCCGACCCCAGTGCTCACTGCGATCCAGGCACGGTGGCAGCCAGGAGCAGAGGGGTGCTCACCCTTTCGTGGTGCTGCCGGGTGCCACGCAAAATCTGTTCACCAGCCTCAGGCTGCTTGGCTCAAGCTGCTGGTTCCAGCTCTGCTCTGGTTCTTCAGCAGCACAGGCATGGTATGGAGGAAGAAAGAATCTGTGCTCCTGATACCATGGCTGGGTGTCTCTCAAGGGCTTTCATCAGCTCACAGGGGCTGGGAGAGCTCCTCAGGCTGGGCAGATAATGGGTAACCAGCTCCTTGCAGGTCTCTCCCCCCCTACAGCACCAATGTAATTAGTCAGTGTTTTGCTGGAGGTAAATATTAATTAACTGAGATGAGCTTTCTTTTTACCTTAAGATTTCAATTCAGTTCTTATTCTTGCATCCAGGATACACGTCATACAAGAAGAACACATTAGCGCATTAAAACTGAACATTAGTGGAGACTGTGAGAGGATGGGAGGTATAATTAGCTTTCAAATAACATACAAGTGTAAGTAGGCAGTATGATAATATACATAACAAATAATATATCACTGCTTAAGATAAAAACACCTATTTTTACAACGGACACAATTACGATGATTTCTAAATATGGTTTTGAGAAGTGCTTGTTCATCCCAACCTTCTCTGAACCAGTCTACAGGAATAATCTTATGATCCGAAGTGCCAATGTGGCTGTGTCCCATGCCCAGTCAGGGGTAAGACCTAAAGACAATGTCCTCCATCATCCTACCACCTTCACTTTGGTTTCTCCTGGGAGCACAACTCAGGCAACTGGGTTAAAAGAAAGCCACAGCTTTTCAATGAAAATTATTCCGGTCTTAAGTCCTTGTCTTATTTTTATAAAGAGCTCAGCCTTTTTCTTGCAAAATAAACTTTTTACAAAAATGGTGATCTATGGCAGCTCCTCAAGCACTGAATAGAAATAGAGGAAGTTTTTGGAAGTTCTGGATGAAGACCATTTGCCCAAACTGTTACTGTAGTGTTAGTTTCTAAGCACAATTAGACTAGGTGTAAATCCAAAAACATGATCACTGCCTCCGGCTGCCTTACTGCAGATGGCAGCCTAAGTTGGCTGAGTTTGGCTCTTACCTTGCAGTGCTGGAGTAAGAGGCTGATCAAGCAAAGGCAGGAAGCCTGACCAGATCCCCATAGGTGGGAAGTTAAGCCCTGGCTCTTCATACAACTTCCTAAAATCTTTCCTGCATGCACTTTAGGAGTTCAGTCGTGTCCAAAGTGACATTTTCTGGATGGGCTCGTGGTCCCTGTTGACTTTGGTGGGGTCATGCTTCCACAGTGTTTCATTCAGTAAGTAGCAAAGTAATGCCAAAAGTGAGGAGGCATGTTCTGAAAAGTAGAAACAGTCTATCAATCTTTGATAAGATGGATTTCAGATTACAAAGAGAGAAATCCTCTAATTCAAAGTTCATGTGAGTTAAGAATGGTAAATCACAAAAAAGAACAATATTAAGTAAGTGTTTTTTTATAGTTTCAAAGTGCTTCACAGGCATGAGTTAATTAGCTGTAATATGAGTAAAAACGCTAGATGTCAAAATGTTCACAGATTTCACTGGGGCCTGGATGTCATTACCTAGAAGAAAGCCTGCAGATAGAATAGCTTGCAACAAGCTCTGACCCCATGGGAGCTTCGAAGGCATTAAAGGGGTCACATTTAACCCCATGCCAAAGGGAAGGGAAGGGAAGGGAAGGGGAAAGGGAAGGGAAGGGAAGGGAAGGGAAGGGAAGGGAAGGGAAGAATAGCTTAAAAGCAACAGCGCTTTTGAGCATCACAACCAATTTGCAACATCTATTTTCAAGGAGACAAGTAAAAAAAATATTACAATTGTTTTAAAAAATGAAGAGGAACAGATGCAGCTAATAACTCAGGAAACAATGATTCATTAATTAAATTAGGGATCAGCATTCTTGAAACAGAATGTGAGGAAAGAAAAATTGGTCTGATGCATCCATTAAACATCAGGCGATTACGATCACATTTAGCAGAACAGAGGTTTAGCAAAGAAACCTAAAGTTTATAAAGAATACTGCAGTAGCTTCTGGCAATCTCTACATTTCAGTAGATTTTCTTAGTAAAGCAGATGAGGATGGAACTCTGTCAGCAAAGGCAAGTTTGAAATTCATACAAATTAATTTTCAAGACTGTTTTAATCTCACTTGGTTAATACACTTCCCATAACAACATACTGAACTTTGACCAACACTTTCGCATTTGTCTCAAAATGTTTGTTGCCCCTTCAGACATAAATTGCTAGCCAAAATTCATAGACTTGACGGTTTGTTTCCATTATGGTCAGAAAATGACTGTATTTACTAAAAATGTTCACACAGGCCTTTTTCTCCACAGCGAAGAGACAAACAACAGTATTCCTGACCCTGAAATCCTTGTATGAGTGAGAACAGGCCTCAATAGTTCCTTTAAGTGTAGTACAAGCGTTGAGATGGTTTTTCTCATCATTTGAAGATGTCACTCTTTACACTTTCTCCTGTTTTCCTCTTACCTGTGATTCTTGCAGCCTGCAAGCAGTATACTAGACCTGTTCAGATTGTGAGCAATTTTGGAGGCAAGGCTCTTGTCTGTTACTGCCTCCCTTCCCATATCAGCCACAGGGGCAAAATGAAGAGGCAGATGCCATGACCTAAGGCTCTGTATGGGGGTATCCTGACTTCACCTACTGAGCCTTGTCCCCAGACTTCATGTGATCTGGCCAATCCAACCCATTCTATTTCATCTGGCCAGAATCACCTGATCTGAAATCACCACGATGGGGGAAATATTAAAATCTTGCTCTCCATTCAAAAGTTTTATCTGAACAAAGATTTCAGGCCAGCCCTGAAAAACTGTTCTACAGCACGTCTTGAGATGTAAACACAAGGGTCTGTCCAGCAATGTACTCAGCGCACCTTCACTCAGTGTACCCTCACAAGAGTTTCAAGGGTTCAGCACTCCACAAGAGCCAGTCCTGACATTTCTTCTTCACATGGGTTCCTAACAAACAGCCAGTCACCTTGGGTGAATTCCTCACTCGATTAAAAGTAACAGGAGTCTTTCCACTGACTTCAGTGAGGTAGGAATTCCCTTTTTTGAGTGAAAATTAATTTTACTGTATATGACAATGACCCTCTATTGAATTTATCAAGATCTTCCTTCATTTTCTATCACACTTGCTCTTTTTCAATCCACCTCACCAAATAATTTTAGAAGGAAGTTTCTTTTAGTCTTCAGTGCTATGTATAATACAAGTGATATCTGTAAATGGTGAGAAAAGTGAGCTCAATGACTGTTAATCATTAAATAAATACTCTAACTACATGTTGTCATGTTAACCATGGGGTGTGGCACCACTTCTCTTTGTCATAGAATGGGGCTGTCCCCATATTTATAGGTTGTGCAACCAAGTTATGTGCTCTTGTATCCACAGACAGCTGCTTCTGTTGCCCATGTCCTGTGGATTTTCCCCTCCACTTTCCCTGCCAGCAGCAGTACAACTCACCCCAAGGCGGTGGTGGTGTTTACAACTGCGAACAAGTAATACTAGAAGGGAAGCAAATTTTCTGGCCTCCAAGTAGTTGGTGGTAGTGTCTAGTAATTAAATACTAGAGGCTTCGCTTAGGTGACATGCATCCTTCCCTGTGCAAGGCAAGACCTGAAACAAGGGCAGAGGAGATGAGCTCTATCGTCACTGCCTTCATGGATGCTGCTAGCCTTTGATGGGTACTGTAGCAGGTGCCCTATCTCCCAGTATTCCCCCAGCAAGGTTATGGGCTCCGGAATCTGTTTGTATACTGGTGCACTGATCCTTCCCTGTTCTTGACAACATTCCCTGAACTGGTCTGTCCAAGACTGTCTCCAGAGAACACCGTCTAAGGTAGGTTAGCTCCACAGTCAGATTGCTCTGCCAGCACGTCCACCCACACAGGGTCAATCCACCACCAGGTCTCAACGTTCCATCCTTTGCTAGAATGATGGAGAGGAGCATGTGCTTTCTCTTCTATAATATGTGTTTCCACATATTTTTAAAAACTTTATGGTTTTAATTAAGTTTTGTTGAGTAAATAATAACTAGTGTACTTTCTTACATGTGTCAGGAATTACAATGTGTGCATGCCTGATGATGCATGGGTACAGAAAGGTAACACTGAGGCAAAAATTGAGATCTAAGAACTTCATGAAAGAAAAAAGGCAGAAAAATAAAAGGAAAGTAAGAGGTCTGCCTGGGCCCTGGTACATCCATGCTCATGTAAATTGTTAAAGTGTGTAAGGTGAGTCATGGGCTATAAATGACTGTTTCCCTCTGCTGACCATAATGCAGCCTTGAGTGACTAGCTCTTCAGAAGACACATAATTGATATCATGTCCTATGAGCATCTACAGTTAGGTCCCATCCTTTGTGCTTTGCTATAATAGACTGATGAGCTTATTAAGAAAATCTGTCCATGCCTCCCTTCTGCACCAGAAATGTATAAGCACAGGGGAGTAGATTTACTAGAAACATGGAATTTTCTCCCTTTGGAAAATAAAAATACCTGCTTGTAGTGAACGTTTTTTGTTTCCTTTCTTTTCAATTTTATTGTCTTTTAGAGGCATGGGATGGAAGGTTGGCAATTCATGGGTTAGTACTATGGTTGTTTGAGATTTTTTTAGTGGAAAGGCCTTTTCAAAGAGGAAATTTTGAAGAAATCCCCCAAAAAGACAAACGTTGATTTAACTGGTCTTATTTGGAAGGCTATTTCAAACTGAATTGCTCATAAGACTTTGGTCTCACCTCTCACAGGCTTCATCCTGGGTTTTGTGATGTATGATGATGTAAAAGAATATGGCCGCACCAATGATTCACAGAAATGTGGTCTCCAGTGTAGCAGGGGCTTGACCGGAAATTTTATTCCATTTTTAAGGTTAGCAGCAAAATCTTACACTACAGTCACAGGCTGCCCAGGCAGAACGGAGGAAAGCTGCAGTGACCCCAGACAGACAGAAGGTGCAGAGACCCTTTTTATATCAGATTGCATGCATTACACTTGCCTTTCCCTTCAGTCAGTCACTCAGTCACTGTAGTCTAGACTGGAAGTGACACGACACAGCTTTATTTTGAAAGACACGCCACAAATACAATCGGAGTTCACAGAACAGGCAAGAGGGATACTTTCCAGTCAAAAAAAACAACAGAGTTTAACTAGGCTTTGGTTCCAAAGAGAGGACATGTACCTACAAGTCAAGTAGCTGTGCATAACTTTAGGGTGCTGACTTACAGACTGGAGCTCAGAATCCATCCAAGGATTAGAACCATTCTTCTCATTTCGGATTATAATAACTCAGGAACAACTTGAACCCATAAAGTAATATGCTGGTGCTTTTCACATCTTCCCTGTTATTTACTCCCCAAAAAAGTGATGCTGAGCACTCCAGTTTCTCTCCTCGTCTTCATTCAGCTAGACTAAGCAAACTCAGCTCTTTAGGTCTCCTGCTAAACACACAAATCTTTATCTTTATCATCCAAGATCTTCCCTGGTCATTTTTTAAAAGGCGGACACAGATGCATTTGCAGTTACTGCATCTTGTTTCAGAAATGTGCTTAGACCACAACTACCCATCTAGGCTTTCTAAGGGATTTGGACAGAGCTTCCCCTTGAGCTAGATCAGACACAGGCAGATTAACAGGGCCAGGGCAGCTCTGGGTGACATGCAGCACAACTGCAGGTATCTAGACAACCTTCAGGACAAAGAAAGACCTAAGAGTTTGATGAGGAACAGAATTGTTTTAGGGTTTTTAAAGTAACACACCTCAAGTCCACTTAGAAGTCCTGCTGACTCATCCAGGACAAGGGAGGGCAATGTTGTCATCGTCATCTGCTGAACTCACAAATGCCCAGGGCCCAGTTTTGATTCAGAAAAACATTTAACACATGCTTGAAGCCATTCCTATTCAGGAACTGACAAGCAAGCTTGTCTCAAATACAACACTGCAAATCAGTGTCTGTCCTGTGGTAGGATGTGGCTCAGAGGACTGGTCCATCCAGCCCAATACCTTTTTTCCGAGGAGACGGGAAGGCTGCTCAGAGCCATGGGCTGCCCAAGTTCTCTCCTATCCCTGCACACAGCATGATGCTGAGGCAGCCATGGATACCTCCCACCTAACTCCAAGCATGAGACTGATGCCCTGCAGTAGAAACCCTCCTCCTGCACTGCATCCCCGCCCCTGCCCGGCCATGTGCTGCTGACCCACACTCAGACCCCAAACCGTGGGCTGACCTTGGCCCATCCTCATCACCACAAACTTCCCAATGACCTGGGTCTGGAGCAAACACTATTTTACCAAGCCCTTCTCTCACTCTGTCATCACCGTTGGGCACTGGAGATGACTGGGGATGCCAGAGGTTCTTCCATTTCCCAGAGGAAAGCTGATAAAAGCCCAAAGGCACCACCCTGTAGCTGTGGTGCCTTCCAATAAAACAAGATAGGAAATAAGATTAATTCATATAACGTATTAAAAAAAATCCTGATTTTTGACATGGCTAATCTGCCCTAGTGACACTTTACAAGCCTTTGTACAAGACAAAAGTAGAAAGGACAACCACATAAACTGCACAAAGACAAGAAATAGAAAGTAAAAAAAGCCAACAACAATATATGACAAACAGCTCAGTAAATAATAGTGCAATTTTCCTAGCTAATAGAATGGTTTAACACCTGAATACACTCACACGCCTGATTAAACACTAACAACATAAACCCATGAAAGAAGATTATAAGTTGTAATATCTCTTTGCAAATAATAGCATATTAGCCACTGTTGCATACTTCTCCAATTACATCCCTTTAATTCTTTTCATCTGGAAAACAGTTCACAGTATAATAGTCAGCATCATTTGTGTTTTAAAACAAGCGATTACTTTACATGCCATGTATATTGCCAAATTGCAGGTCTCTTTCTATAAATATCTACTAAGTATACTCTCGAAGTTAATAAAATCAGTAATTGGTAATGCAAGTTATCTTTAACTTGGCTTTCTATGAAAAAATGTTTAAACTTCAACAAACTGTTACCCCCTGTCACCCTGGACACTTTTCCCAGGCCTTTTTCCTTTTTCTTACTGGAGGTTGCCAGGAGCATGAATGATACCTAACAGCAGCACCCTCACATTTACCAAAATGCATGAGCCTGCCCAGATCCACGTACATACAGCTTTGCTTAGCTTCTGTTCAGTTGACTTGAAACAAGTGTGGGGTGGCTTGGAAAGAAACGTGGGAAGCCAAAGCCTCTGGTTTCAGTCACAGCAATGTCCGTTCACCACCTCTTCTAATCAATCACCTCTATCCCTTCTCTTTTCCATCCAGCTCCAGCCATGCAATTCACTGTCTCTTCTTGCTTGGACATTCAACAACTGTAATTTACTGACCTTCAGGCCTGCCCTCCTGCTTGAATTTCTTGGAAATCCCCAACTAACTTGAAAATCCCCCGAGTGAGGCAAGAGAAGAGAGCCCCTGCAGATTATTCTGCTCCAGAGATTTAAGGTAGTAAACAAACTTTCCAACCCAACGGCAAAACACTGGAAAGGGGTAACTCAGCGCACTGTAGCATTTCTGCTGCTGGAGCTTTTTAAGGACAGGATAAACAAACATTTCCCAGGAACACTTTGGGTATACGCCATCCTGTTTTAGCGTGCTGGGTGAGACTCCATCATCTGCTGCATTTCCATGATTTCTTCGGAGCACAGAGCGCTGTGGTAAATGAAGCCTGAGGCTGAGCCACTACGGCGATTTATGTGTTTCAGAGCGTGCTCAAAGAGAGGAGGAAAATCAGCCCAGTCTTTTTAAAGCATGCTGTTTAAAAAGAGGTGATACTCATTCACAAAAGGTAGCCTAGGTGGAAGTATGTGTTAAGAACAAAGGTAGTCTACTTTGCAGATAACTGCTTTATCTTTTTTCTTGGAATTTTGTATTCCAGCTATTGAGGCATATGAAAGGTATGGCCATGATTTATTCACCATCATACAAGGAAGACTGTGTTTTGAGATTTTCTCCATGCTCTTGTAAAACATCAGCTATTGGCTATTTACTGAGACAGACCAAGGATGTTCTGGACCACTCTTCACAATTGATACGGCTAATCCTATGCTTCCTACCAAGAAAGTTCAAATAGGTTAGATTTATATGATTTTTTTTCCCTTCCACTTTTTTTGACTCCTAGAAGTTTGTAATTTACAGGGTCTTTATTGTCAGTCTATCCACTAATATGCCTCTAGTTCTTTTACTAACTTTCCAGTAGGTTTCATGACAAGGTATTTTTAAACTACTCCCATAACTGAGCCAAAATCAGAAATTACATCCCTGTTATTTCTAGTAATCATTTTTCCTAGACTGTAAACTCTGGGGTGGATTATCCAGTATGATCCCGATAGCACCCCACACACCTCTTACCAAAGAGCTCTTAGTGTGCTAAAAAGCCTTATTGGACAAAGTTCCCTTGGAGATAAAGCAGATTAAAAAAAAAAGAAAGAAGAGGAAATGTAAAGATTGACAGATTCATGAATGAAGTTAACACGTTTTGGTGGCCTGCAAAAAAGAATTGAACCTGACTCTAGTCCACTTCTACCTCCTCTACAGGAATTAGAACAATTATCAAAGAAGACAGATTAGCTAGTTTTTCTCTCTTTCTTATAGAGAATGACAGATACTTACTGCTAGTTTATTTTGCATTTTTGTTTTCTTGTGCAGAACTATGGGTCTGTACAGAAATGGTGTTAGAATTGAAAAGCAGGTAATACAAAAGGACAAATAAAAAAACAATTGAAAAAGAAAGAGAAGGCCTGAAAATAGTTGCCTGGTGTAACCTCACACCCAGCACACATCTCAAGAGCAACAACAATGGCTAACTGAGAGCTGACACTGTCTGCCAGAAAGCTCGTCTGCCACAAACATGTAGGTGCTCTAGGTTAGTAGGTTAAGAGGGTCTTTTATCATTGTTATTATTAAAATAGGTGGGTACAGAGATAAGACCATTATATCTACAGGATCCAATGAAAATGTAAATTTTGTTCACCTTTTGCTACCTGCTCAGCTGAGAACTGTTTTAAGCTTCACATTTCTCTCTGGATTAATTTATATTGACTGCAACCATTTATCAGTGTAAGCATAGACTATGTAACAATGTACAGACTTCTGATTTAGTGCAGTAACTGAGGACTGGGAGAAGGATGTTTTAGAAATGTCAGTGTTGGGCTGGAAGGTGCCTCAGGAAGTCATCTAGTCCATTTCCTTGGACTCCTGTGAGATCAAGATGGGACTTCCAGGTGGACATTGCTCAGGCATGGCCATAGCATTATACAAATGAAACAACAGCAGGCAGGAGTTTGAGACCAAGTGACCTACACCACTCCAGAGCAGGGTTCAACTCAGCTGTCCTCACCAGCAGGCCACAGTTTGCCAAGCTGGTCTGTTCTCAAAAAATCAACTTGCCTAATTTATTTTAAGCGATCTTTTCTTTGCAATTAGCCTCCAAAGTTTTTATGGCAAATTAAGCTTCTTGACAACTTCTCACAGGACAGGACAGGATAATTATCTGTCCTCCTAAGTACTGAAAGACCACTCTCATGGCAGTCTTCCTTGCTTACGTCTTTCTTGAAGTCTAGGGTGCAAAGCCAATCACAGGATTCCACCACAAGTTGCACCAGCATTTTCCCATGTCTTACATTTGATGTTTCTTCAAAGACAACCCAGAATTAGGTGCTTCTGGAAGAGGATCATGTCACTGATTCAGATTAGGCTTCTGATCTCCTGCAAACCCATGATCCTTCCCTATGGTGCTGCTACTCTGAGAGATAATACATATTCTCCACATTTGTGCATCAATTTCTTCTTCTTACATGTAGTGTTATGCACTTTGCATTGAATTTGTTCTTTTTTTTTAACATCAGGTCATCTCTTCAGTTTGTCATAATCATTCCAGATTATGAATCTGTCCTCCAAAGTGCTTAACAGACTGCCCCAAATGTAATCTTATGAAAATTTTATACTCATCTGTTGTCTTTCAATATCAAGGCAGTTAATTGAAATATTGCATGAATGTTGGTTGTGAATATAACTACTGGACAGTTTGGAAAAGCTGTGTATGACTTCAGCATAGGAAAGTCTACAATGTGTGTCCGTATAGCTTTATGTAGCAGTATGGAGCATTTTAGTTACCCTGACCATTTTCAGCAAATTCTAGCGGTTTTCGATTTGCACTAATTAGTAGTCGCTGACATAGAAAAGATGCATGTGAACAGCTTCCACTGGAAAACTCACCAGGAAGTTATTAAATAATAGCAGTGGACTCCTCAGAAATCCTCAAACATGTTAAACATGCTGAGTACTCACATCTCAGTGATCTGATTTTATCTTAGATCTTCAACCTCCTCAGGGCAAGTGCGTACCCTACAAGAAATCATTTCCTAAACACGTCTAGCAAAATGTTGCTGTCTCAAACACAGACATTTAAGACGTCTTCAAAGCATATTGTTGTGGTTGTGGCTCAGATGGTTCCTGATGTTGCTACCAATGTTTTCTTCTACATCAAAACAAACTTTGAAATATATACCTTCAAGATGCACACCTTTTAGTTCTTGCCTCTTTGCTGCACTCACTTGCACTTGTGCCAACATTGCTGGTAGCCTGGATAAACTCCAAGGTAGATGACTGAAATGACCTGCATTGAAAATAAATGAAGACAAGAGGTTCACCACACCATCCCAGCCATCTTTGCTAGGACTCTCTGGAGGAGATGGCAAGTACCCTTGCTCCGCCACAAAGACGGCAGAACCACGAGGCTGCCAAACCAAGCATCTTCCACCCTTGGTACTGGGGGAATGGAAATGCCAGTGAGAATTAAGATCCCAGCTGGACCCCTAATAGTCTTTTAAAAACAATAACATCAAGGCATGGAATCAGAAGCACCAAATACTAACGGAGCTGAAAAGTAGGATTAATGATTCTTAGTCTGGATGGTGTACTCTAGAGCCATACCTGGGACCCAACCAGAGCATCTGCTTCTGCAGAAGAATAAAAACAAAAAGAAAAACATAAAAAAAGAAAGGGCAACCTTTTCCCTTGAACAGTTGCTCCATGGGAGTTACCCTGGGTACACGGCAGTGGGAAAAGTCAGGAAGGAGACCTACAGTGTCTAAACTGAACTGCTCAAAGTCAATTCATTAAAATAGAAAGCCTCCTGGCAAGTTAGCAGCTTCAGTTTTATTCAACTCATTCCTTACAAATAAGCTTTGGAAGAAACATGGTATAATGATGTAAAAATGGAAAAATATATATACTTTATTTTTCATACATGTATGGCATGCCTCCTTACTCTGGAGGTGGATACCAAGGGAAGACAACAAGGTAAGAGCGAAAACGTAAGTAGTCACTGTTCACCCAGTGAGGATTGGAGTACCACTTCAAACAGCTAGAATCTCTTGAAACAGATGGGGGCAGTTGCACACTAGAATATTGCTTTGCACATCGAAAGGCTGTGGTCCAGCCTACAAACTCTTCCGTGAGCCCTGCTCTCTGCAGCTGTTACATGCAACGTCAGAGCCCCGGTGGTAAAGCAGTTGTGCAAGTGTTCATGTCCTCCCCGTTCACTTATTAACATATTTTTTCCCTCGGCTTTGTATTCTTGCCTTCTCTTTATCCTTCCGCATTGCAGCAGCGTGGCTGGCTGGGACGCATTTTAGGTGTCCCCTCTGCCGAGGTGGGCAGGGTCCCTTGCCACCCCCGCTTCCCCCTCGGTCCCCGCTCAGGGGGATGCCCTGAGAGCAGCCGGCCTGGAGCACCTGGTGAGTGCCGCAGCGGTCAGTGTGGGGCCGGTGGGGGGGGCCAGGCCACACCGTGCCGCTCCCTGCCGCCTGGTAGTTGTAAAATAGAAACATGTTAGAGTGTACGCTCGCTGCCTGCCTCGCACAGTGTTTCTGTTGTAATTACGGAAAAGGCGCGGAGTCAAAACAGTGTGTCTAACAAAGTGCTCGTGTGATGCAGCTGTATCCGCTCTTAATCCTTCATTAATGCCTCATCAAAAGAGTACTGTACTTTCCGTTTGTTTCATTTACCGAAGGTCAGCATACTTGGAAGCTATTGTCATACAGCATTGCAGACTTTTTACATATTTCTCTGGTATTGTTCCAAGCTATCGTACACGCAAATGAGTCAATTGGTATGCAGATTGTCTATCATTAAAACCATTTCAAAATCAGCTTCGTCGTTGGTTTAGCGTTGGAGCTTGCATACCCTTCCTGAATGTAATGCGTTGTTCTGCATGGGTGCGGTGAGATGGTTGTGCCAAACTCCCGCGGGACCGGTCCTGGTTTTCATATTGGCAGAACTTCCACTGAATTCAAGGCAAACTTTCCCCGGGGCCAGGCCTGCAAGCTGAAGTCCTCAGCTTGCACTGCCTTCTCTTTGTGAACCATGTGGCCTACATGTGACCATATCAGTGCCTGTGCCTTCCCTCCTCTCCTCCTGTATTCGCCGGGTTGTGTTTTGCCTCAGTGTCCAAATACGTTTACCTAAAAGGCTGCAAAAGTTTTTCCTAGCCACCTTGGAAGAATTGTCAGCCCCGGAGCTGGTCCCACATTTCCAGCAGGTTTCCAAATCTCCCACAGCTACCGGCGCTGCCTGCGCCAGCAGCTGCCTCCCTGCTGATGGCACTGAACCCACACCGCGTCCACACACAGCCAAAGTTCACACGCACCCGTGGCGGAGTGTTCTGCTTTGTTTTTACTATTGAGTTTCAGCTTCAAGCAAGAAATAGTGCTTCAAAAAGTGAAGGCCACTTGCCTTTTCTATTATCTTCACACAGCTATTTAGTGTTTCCTCGGGGGGTTTTTTGGCAGTTCGTATTCAGGTATCACAAGCTCTTGGTGCAGAACCTGGATTCATTCATCTACAAAAAAACTTCTTAATTACTCCTATGTGGAAAAAAAAGAAGTATTTTTATTTGCAGCTGCATTGTAGATGTGTCAAATGGCATAAAAGTCTTCTCTCTTTAACAAGTGAACTATATAATCATAATCAGAATAAAACGAAAGTAAAAATTAAAAACTACATTTATATAAAAAGATTCAATGACAGGAAATATTCATTTTAACAATGTGCAATTTATCAGGGGGTTTAGAAGAACAGGAAATGTAGATACACAATTCTTACCAACAGTGGGGGAGAGCTGAGTTAGGGACCATCTGTACAAACCCTGTATTTACAAGTCTATGGGACCTGATGAGATGCAGCTGAGGGAGCTAAAAGAGTTGGCTGACCTCATTGCAAATCCACTTTCTATCATCTTTGAAAGATCATGCAGGTCAGGGAGTCCCAGACAAGTAGAAAAGGACAAAAAGAAAGATCTGGGAAACTACACACCAGTCAGGCTCACTTCTTTCCCTGGGAAAACTGTGGATCGAGCCCTCATGAAAGGTATTTCCAGGCAAATGAACGACAAGAAGGTGACTGAGAAAAGCTGTGTAGTGGGTGATAGCCTTCTATAATGAAACGACTAGCTTGGTAGGTGAGGGGAGAGCTGTGGAGAACACTATGTTGATTTTAGCAAGGCATTTGACAGCATATCCCAAGACATCCTTTTTGATAAACTGGAAAGTTCTGGACTGAACAGATGGACCAGAAGATGGATGGAAAACTGTCTGAACTGCTGTGATCAAAAGTGGTCTTTAATGGTGCAAAGTCAAACTGGCAGCCACTCATGAGTGGAGCTCCTCAGGAGTCAATACTGGGTTCAACACTACCCAACGTTTTTACAAACAATATGGATGAACAAGCTTAAACGCACCCTTGCCAAGATTGCAGACACCACCAAACTGGGAAAAAGCCACCATACGGATAGATATCAACTGGCTGGAAGATTGGGCCAACAAGAATTGCATGAGATTTAAGAACAATAAATTTAAAGTGCTGCACCTGACAGAATAATCCCAAGCAGCAGTACAGGCAGGGGTTTGACTGGCTGGAAAGCAGCTCTGCTGAAAGGACCTGGGGGGAAGCAAGCTGAACATGAACCAGTAGCGTGCTCAGGCAGCAAAGGCAGCAAACAACCTCCTGGGCTGTGTCACCAAGCACACAGTCAGCAGTTCCAGGGATGTGATTATTCCACTCCTTTTGGCACCTGGAATACTGTGTCCACTTTTGGTCCCCCTAGTTCAAGAACAACATTGAAAAACTGGGGAGAGTCCAGCAGACGGCCACAAAGATGATTAGAGGACTGGAGAACATATGAAGAAAGGTTGAAAGAACTGAGTTTTCTCAGCCTAGAGAAGAGAAAGCTCAGGAGAGATATAATCCCAGTCTTCCAATACCTAAAACAGAGTTATAGAGGAGATGGAGGTGCTCCCTTCACAAGGATGCAGAGTACCAGGATGAGGGGCAATGGACATGAGTTGCTTCAGGAGAAATGCTGTCTGGATACAAGAAAAAAGCCTTTGCTGTGAGAACAATTAAACGTTGAAATAGGTTGGCCAGACACATAGTAGAATCTCCCTCACTAAAAATATTCAAGACTCATCTTGTCAGGGCCCTGGAAGACTTAACTGAAAGCTCTGCTTTCAACAGAAGTTTGGAGCAGATGATCTACAGAACTCTCTTCCAACTCAGACTTTTCTGTAATTTCTATGGTTTCTACCACAGTAATGGCTAAGTAGCATGTAAGCTATGCAAAAAATCTAAGTTAGGCAAATGAACAGCCACCAGAAGTACCATCTTAGGTGACTTAATGGAAACACAGTCTTGGAGTTGGAAACCACCTCCCAACATCCCCTGAAAAATCATCACATTACTTAAGGACAAGGCTATGTGCACTAGTCCAGACAGCCAGTCACCATAGAGGTTCTGTCTGGAGAGATTCTCTTTTCATTCCCGGGGGGGGAATTAACCAAAATGGGCACATGCTCATCAAATACAGTAAAGGCTGAAGAAGTCATCACTCATTAAGCTAGGAATAATACAATAGAATAATCCCATAAACTTGGGATGCTCTGGTCAGTGAGAAAGTACTGGCTGGTCACAGTAATTCTGACACCACACAGAACAGAAGCTGTGCAAGTGATTTGCCCTGTGTGATGTTGAATAGCAAGGTCACCCCTGTCTCGGTGTCCCAGCTTCTCTTCCAGCTGGGTGTGTTGCTTCCCACACTCTCTGTTGCTTGCAGAGTATGTGGTACCACGTGGCCCTATAGCACTGGAGACATGTTACGTCAGATGTCAGACCTTTGTAGTTCTTGCTTTTTGACGTCATACACAGACCCATTTCTTATCACAAGGTTACACTTTGCTTACACTCCCAAATACCCACTTCAGAATCATGTACAGGGAGTTTTGTGCCATCTTGCCACTCTATTGCAAGCATTTTCACTGGTAGTAACTCCCGCATGCCCTTGCAGTTTCTTTAAGTAACATATTTTAGGATTTGCTTCTCTGTCACAGGAGTCTTCTAGATGTACAAGAGACCCATGACATACCCCACACACATCCCTGCTGCTGTCAGTGTCTGCACTTGTGGTGTTAGGCTATTCCTGTACCCAAGGAAACCAGTACACCATTCCAGGACCATCGATATATTCATAGCTATTCTAAAATATCCTCAATACAACACTATGTGAAGGTGTAGTCTTCTCAATTTCAGCGTTGCAAAGGCATGTTTAATGCTGTACAATTTACTAAAGTAAATTTATGTTGGGAATAATTTCTGTACTTATTTGACTTGGGGCAATTCCACAGTAAAGTAATAAAAAGCTATTTATTTGAAAGAATAAAAATTTACTTTTAAATATTTTATTCAGGTGAGATTTAACTTAAAATGTTCTTTTAAGGCACTCAAAGAGAAAATTATGAAGGCATAAAAGCAAAACATTCTGAAGTGCCAGCTGAAAGGATGGAGGAGTTACTGTAGGAATTGGGGAAAGCGCGGTGAGTCTATTTCAGTCTGTGTGAACTGTAAGACTTTTTTTTTTTTTTTCAATTTTTTGGGTTGGAAGGGACCTTTAGAGGTCATCTAGTCCAACCCCCCTGCAGTGACCAGGGACATCTTTAACTAGATCAGGTTGCTCAGAGCCCCGTCCAACCTGACCTTAAAGGTTTCTAGGGATGGGGCCTCCACTACATCTCTGGGCAACCTGTTCCAGTGCTTCACCACCCTCATTGTAAAAAATGTCTTCCTTATATCTAGCCTAAATCTACCCTCCTTTAGTTTAAATCCATTACCCCTTGTCCTATCACAACAGGCCTTGCTAAAAAGACTGTCCCCATCTTTCCTGTAGCCCCCCTTTAAGTACCGAAAGGCCGCAAGAAGGTCTCTCCACAGCCTTCTCTTCTCCAGGCTGAACGACCCCAACTCTCAGCCTGTCCTCGTAGGAGAGGTGCTCCTGTTGAACCTCATGAGGCTCGCACAGGCCCACCTCTCCAGCCTGTCCAGGTCCCTCTGGATGACATCCCGTCCCTCAGGCGTGTCAACTGCACCACTCAGCTTGGTGTTATCTGCAAATTTGCTGAGGGTGCACTCAAACTCGCTGTCTAAACCTGAGCTTTTAGAAGCATGTATGGATAAACTGCTTACGCAGTGGGAAGGGATCGATCACAGCTGCGCCGCAATGACACTCCATGTCACACCTTGTGTTTGCTGGCGAGCCACAGAGCTGTTCCAGAGCCTCTTCTAACAGCTCCAGTCTAAGCTGAGCCCCAGAGGCTGTTGCTACCCCAGCTCGACAATGACTGCTCAGAGCTGTGCTCTGCAGATGTTGGTATCCAGACGTCAGGAACTGGTGAGTGTCTTCACCACAAGGCATGAGCCCAGCCTGCAGATGGGCAAGTTCAAGGCAGGAATGATGTTGAAAACAATACTGGCTGCCCTTTCCTAATGCAGGAAATCAGGTCACGATGCTGACTCTGCAGACATTGCTATCAGTGTTTAGTTTTCAGTCTGCAAACTATCATCTGTCCCATCACCAGAAATGTTCAAAGTCAGGCTGGACGGGGCTTTGAGCAGCCTGATCTAGTGAAAGATGTCCCTGCCCATGGCAGCGGGTTGGAGTAGATGAATGTTGAAGGTCCCTTCCAACCCAAACCCTTCTGTGATTCTCTAATTGTGATGGGATGAATGTGGCTGTTGATGGTGCTTACACCGAAGCGCACAGGGGACTTGATGAGAGGGTAGCTCCTTACTAACTGTCACAGGACAAGCAGCCTTACCGTTGCCCAAGGGGAGAATGGCCTTGGGCCTCGGAGAAGATACACAGCCAGGTTTGGATTGCTGAGAATGGCAGACTTTTCCTGGCCTGCAGGCAGTCTCCCAGCCTGAACTGGAGCGAGCCAGGCTGGCCCAGCACCCTTCTTTTCCACTACCTCTGAGGACCTTCATCAACACGTCAGAGCAGGATGCTACCCGTGCGCCTGCACTGTGTGGCCCAGGTTAAAGAAGCCTGCCGTGTCAGAGACATGTAATCCCCTGCTGGTTTTGTGCTTTCATCTGCTTTTGCATTTGCAGGGACCTTCACACTCCTCAGATGTGTGGTTGTCAGAAAGCAGTGGTTGCTAGAAGGAAAAGTCCTACCCATTGCCCCATTGTGAGGGTCCGATATAAGCAAGAGAGACAGCGCACAGAGCCAGGAGCTGGCTCACCAGACTGGGTCCTGCTCCACATCCTGTCCCCATGCAGGTTACTGCCTGCTAGCCTTGCTTTCCTTTTAGCTTCTAGCCTTGTCCCTGGGAAATGAGAGCATTTAAAACCTGGTAAAGTTAAGGGAAATATAAGCTCATGGTACAACTGAAGAAAAAATGATCTACATTTTAGTAAGCATAGAGTTACAGCAGTTCTTGACCTCTGAAACCTACTGCCAACAAGACATATTTTTCCATCAGGGCTTCCAAAGACCAAAGTCAAAATAATAAGCACCAAGTCACTTTCCATTGCTTTTGACTATTTCTTTTTTCAAGATTTACTGATGCAAGTCAGCCATTCATACCATATGATTTGTCAATAGTCACATCTGAAGAAATCTGTTAAAATAGATCCCCAGTCCAGATTGCATGAAAACATTGGCTCTTAGTTGCAAAGAGACTGCTTCCGTCACTCGTTGGTGTCTGGGGGAGAGATGTCACTCTTTGACATCACTGTTTGTGGTACAGGCGGTAGTTAGAATGCCCTTGGGGATGGTTTGCTAATGTCCCTTGAAGGCAAAGTTTAGCCCAGCCTCAGAACATGATTTGTGGTCTACTGCAGTTACATGGACTGGTGGTTGTTCATCCCCATCTCTGTTGGATTTAAGAGCAACTTGTGCTTTCCCAGCAGACTGAATACTACATACTGGTTTAAAAGGGTACTTGCAGAAGCACCAACTTTTGCACAAGCAATGTTTTGTCTTTTGATTTGTGTTTTGAAGCATCATTGCATAAAGGAAAATGATGATTTACATTCTGAAAGCACTCTCTGCCCTGGTGT
Source organism: Balaeniceps rex (assembly GCA_013401315.1). Taxonomy (NCBI): domain Eukaryota; kingdom Metazoa; phylum Chordata; class Aves; order Pelecaniformes; family Balaenicipitidae; genus Balaeniceps; species Balaeniceps rex. The sequence goes on from VYZW01033776.1 coordinate 18,599, forward strand.
CAGTTAAACTCATACCAGACAAAATCTTTCCAAAGGAATCTTCCTGCTAGAGAAAATGGCAGTAAGTCGTACACAGGCATGTGATGCCTGATGGTGCACTTCTCTGATGGACACTTCAGCAGTGGATGGATGCTGAATGCTAGCAAAGTAGCTGCACCTAAACCATCTGTCTGAAGAAGGAGGAGAAAGAACAAGGGTAATCTAATGTTTCTGCTCCATTTCCCCCTGACAGGCTTGAAAGGAGAGGTCTACCCTCTGGTTCTCTGGGCATTTTAAAGAACAGGGAGAACTCCTTCTCTGTTGCCCACCAGCAGCTTCTACCTCCCTATGGCAGGGGGAAGAAAGGGGCTGCCAGGAGCTTCTACTAGTTCTGCCTAGTCCTAAATAAAAGCAATTAGATCACTTCAGCAGAAGGAGCAGCAGCACCCAAGCAGCACCCAAACACACACCCAAAGGTGTCAATTTATGATTTTCAGCTCCAATACTGCAACCTAGCAACTCTGGAGCCCTAGCATAATGCTAGGCAGCTTCTGCTCCTCATCATCTCTTGTCCACTGTGGTGTCCAACCTCATTTCAGCCACAGTATCCAAGCCAAGTGGTCACCAGAGACACCATCCGGTCAATATAGAAAATAGTCACCTCCAAGCGCAATTCCCTCCAACTAAAATACTAAAGTTATTAATTTTCCTTCTGTTTCCAAGGTCTTTCTACTTGAAATATTCCTCACATTTCACTAGGCAGAGTAAATACTTCCCAAGGCCATCCAGTCAAGACTGCTTGCATACTAGCATGTAGACTAATGAATGAACTGAGTGGGTGAACTTCAGTTTGCTCTTCCTGCCCGTCTCTGTGCAATGTAGGGTTGTGTAGTTAAAATGAGTCTTACCTAATACAAGAGGAGTATCATTTTGTCCTTGTGGTCCTGTATTTCTTTATTTAGCAAAATACAGCTATCCTCATGCTGGTTTTGAACACTTGCTTCGGGCCTTACGGTTGGGTTTTATTCAGCTGAAAGACAGCAGACATTTTTCTAGTGCTATATGACCTCAGCTACAGAAATATCAGGGCAGATTTTGTTGTTGTTGTTGAGTTGTTTAGAATACAAGGAAAAACTCTGGTAAGGCAAGAAGTGAGAATTCAGACTGAGGCACTGCACAAAACGGATGGTCTATTTGCTGCATTAATTTTGAAATCCAGCTGTGCAAATTTGGTTTGAGAATTCATCAAACAGACCCTAAGAAAACACTTTACAAATTAAAGCTCACTAATGGGTCTAGCCGAGCAATATTTTTCAGCTGAAATGTATTCTACAGAACAAAGAAAGTTAAGTAAGTGCAGTAATGCTCTTATAATAATAATAATGCAGTAAAAGCATATGATACATGATTCTCTCATGCAGTACATCTTCAGTGAGAAGCGTACAGTTATTAGTTTGCAGGTAGTAGACTATGGAGAGATGGGCAGGAACAGTATTTATTAGACAGAGGGAGGAGGACCCCAGTGAAAATGCTGCTTATCCCAGAAGTCCCTCTACTGCATTGAGATATCTTGGTTTATAATTCTTCTTTTTTCTCCATAGAGATCCGTTTTGAAGCTGATTTTTGGATGCCAAAGTAATATGGTGTGTTGGGTATGAATGGCAAGGGGCTGACAGCAGGGGGGCTGCAGGGGTGGCCTCTGTGAATGGAAAGGAATGGAAGTTGTACCAAACTAGGTAGGAAAAGAAAGATATTTCCTTATTTAAAACTGTCCAAAAATGCTTTAAGGGCTAAATGCGGGCCAAGGGTAATCATGGCTTCATGTGGTCCTGTGTGAACACACAGAGGGAAGAAGAGAAATGTATCCTTTAGGCTGATGTTGGCATAGGAACATATACGTGTAGATTGCCCATGGAAAAATTTCTTTTAACAGCTGTGATGTGTAACCATTATGGTAATTCAATGGCAGATGGGTCTTCCAGTGGGAGTGGTGGGGAGAAATGGCTTTCACTGCTCTGAGGATCAAGCTCATAGAATCATAAAATCATAGAATATCTCAAGTTGGAAGGGACCCACAAGGATCATCGAGTCCAAATCCCTGCTCCTTGCAGGACTACCTAAAACTAAACCATATGACTAAGAGCATCGTCCAGATGCTCCTTGAACTCTGAGTCCACTGATGGAAGAAGATCCTTTAACACAGCAGTAGCAATAGGATGGATGCACCAGCAAGCTCTTTCAAGGTCTGTCCTCCTACAGCCTCCCAATCTAGATGATATGGTCCCCTTCGGGGTAGCAGCTTTGAGCCCAGGCCTGTGCTCCAGAGCCCAGACTGCATGTGCAGAGGTAAAAAAAAAAACATTAAAAGCAACAGCAAATTTAAATCGTTAGCAAAGCTTGGCAAGTATCCCTTGAATGTTGAAATTACAGCTGTCCAAATCAGCGCTTATTAAAGGCCCAGTTCCGCACTGTTTAGTAGGAAAGCTTTTAGCACCTGACACAGGAACGAGGTGTGTAGGAAGACAGCGATGACTTCCCCTCTGTTTGACCCTCTCTGTAACTGCCTGGATAGGCTGTAAGGACAAGAGGGAATGTGGCTGCATCTCACCAAACCAGATCATTAAAACAGTCAGACCTGCCATAGCCATAAAAGTGGTTCTAGAGACAGTCTACATAGAGGCTCCACAGCAATGACTTGGAAGTTCCCTTTGCTGCTACTGAAATCAGGAGAATGTTGCTGTTACAGGATTTTCACTCATTCAGAGACACTAACAAAGTGAAAAAGAAAATTTCCTGTCAATGTCGAGACAGGTTACACAAGATTACACAAGAATGTCAAACACTCTGTTAGATTATCAGCAATGCAAGATCTCCCCCTTTAACATATGGATTGCATGATTTCCTCCAGGCAGAAGGAACATGAAGGCTGCAGATCATAAAGATGTATGAAAACACTATATAATAGTCTCTGCCACAGTCTCTGGTTTCATATTGGCTGGGACAGTGTTGACTTCAGTAGTTACTTCACTGATGGAAAGGAGAAAACTGTCAGTTGATTCCCCCCCCCCCNTGTTTATAGTTACAGTACTCACCACTGAATTCTGGAGTGCAACGTTAGCTGTTAACAATAATCTACTGAGATCTTTGCTGCAAGGTTTGTTTTTTTTTAATTGGCCTCTTAATTAATACCAGTGAGTGTCCTTTTCTGAAACATTTTTATTATTGTAGAGGACGAATATTAACTAGTACTTACCCTGCCTGTAAAAGGAAAGAATCAAAAGCAGAAGAACACAGACAAAACTCAGGAATATAAGCAAGAAAAGGATGTGATTGCCATACAAAATGTGAATCTCAACAATAACTCCAGTCAACTATCTGTGACTGCCAGCAGAGGAATCCTAGGGCAATGGTATGGACTCAGCAGCTTCAGAAGAGCAGCCTGCTCATGAGACATCCGGCACTAACTCAGCATCGAAAACAAATGATGAGAAGACCAGAACTTCTGCAATTCTACTGTACCCCAAAACCATGAGCAGCTTTCACAAATATGTGTTATCCACAGCTGCTGTTCAGAAACGAAAACTTAAAAGAACCACAGCGCCTGCCTCACAAGGGTGGAGAAGCTGCAATCTCACTTGATCATTTTAACTCTAGTCATTTTGTACCATGAGAGCTTAGCATCTGTAATTTTACCTGGTGTGCCTGTAGCTTGGTCCTACAAGTGCTGAAAGTCAGGGTTTTTTTTGTAATCATACTAATGAAAAAAAAAGTTTTGGTTTTTTTTTTTTGTAATCATACTAATGAAAAAAAAAGTTTTTTTTTTTTAAAAAAAAAAAAGGCTTGGGTACTTGCTGATGTTAGAACTAATTGCATATTAAGAGCATCTTAAGTAGCAGTGAGAAATGAACTAACCAAATCTCCCTTTTCCTCTCCAAAATAAACATATCTGGCTAAAATGGAGCACGTTCTTGGTGGCTGCAGTGATTTCTGCCTGGGTATTTGGGTCCACCAACATAGAACTTGTTGCAAGCATTGGCTATATGAGATCAGTTGGCAGAGAATAAATATTTGGGGCTCCAGAGACACTTCTGCAACAGTTACAGTAGCACATACAGAGACCATTAAATAATTTAAATGTGCCTGTAAATGAATATTGTGTTTTTAAAAATGGCCAGAGCTGATGTGGCAACACAATTACTGTAACGGTGATACACAGAAGGTGCCTATACTGCAGAGTGAGCCAGTCACCAACCCTTCGGGATGTTTGCCAGAGGTCTGTAAATGCACTTTGACTTCCAGAGGCAACTTGCTTTGGCAATTCTTTAAACCAGCATCTTCTGAATCTTTCAGCTTTCTCTTTGCACACAAAACAACACTTGCCTCATGGACTGAATTTTCTTTTGGCTGGAATGATGCCTGTAAGTGCTCCCATTAAGTTGCATTGGCAGGTCCCTTAAGTGGAACAGAAATAAAAACTGTACATGTTTTATTTCACAGGAGTGAAGGATTCAATCCCTAAAACATGTCTGAACTCATAACTGTAATTAGTGAAGCCAGAGAGTTCCTGAAGAGGCTTAATAAAAATGCAGGGTTTTAGTTAGTTGGGAAAGGAGAAGAAGTGAGAAGAAGGAGGTAAAAAGCCTGACTTCTGGTTTAGAGGAGAAACATAGCTCTGCCTATAGCTAAGAGGAACAAAACTACATCCTAGAAGAGAAGTGGAAGTAAGACTTTCTGAAGTCTATCCCCAGGGCTCAGGTAAAAGGCTCAGGGAAGCACCAAGCAAGTCCCAGGAGCTCGTTGCAGGAGATCTCCAAGGATTAGGGGAAGAGCAGAGGGCTTTACTGCTGCCGGAGGGAGGCCATGGCAACAATTGAGTTAAAGCTAGCTTAATGAAGTGAAGAGGGGGCAAAACAGAGGGAAGGGAGCGGGAGAAAAGACGAGACAAACTCTCTTCGTTAAATAAGCACAAGACCTGCAAGTGACACTGAAAGACACAACAGTTTGGTGTTACAGGTCTCCATCCTCTACATAGGTCACAATTAGTTTTATCAAATACATTGCCATAATGGATGTTGCTGTTGCAAAACTTGGAGATTTACATTTTATCTTGCTAAAAATAACCGCTTCCAAGCAAAGATCAGAATCTCAGCACAGCTTACCTAGTTCAGGACAGAGCTCAGCCATCCCGTAATCCAGGTGAGGAAGAAGCTACCCCTATGGGCAGAGTGAGCAGGCTGATGTAGGGCAGGTCCCTCTCCTGGTAGTAAAACTGCTTACTTAACCTTAGAGATTGACCTTTGACTGCTTCAGAAGCCTAATGCCAGTTTAGCCTAAATTTATACTACGCCAGACCTTTGCATCATCAGGGAGCTGCTCCTCCCTGGCCTAAATCAGCAATTACCCTCCTCTGTGAGACAGCAAAACGACAGACAAATCCAGCAGACCGGCAGTGTAAATTGCAGGTCGCATAACCCAGATTCTTCTGGTGAAAAATACAGGGCACGTTATACTGGAGCTGGGAGGAGGCAAAACAGTGTCTTTGCCTCAACCACAGAATCTGCAAAGTCTTGGTCAGCAGATTTGTTTCAAGGGATTGGCAGCCTGCTAAGAAGTTAATCTGCCCCTTTTGATTTTGATTTAAAAGACTTCCTTTTGAGAGTGATATGTCTAATTGTCCAGAAAGAAAATGTCGTCACAGCTGAATCCCCACCTCCCTCGCCCTCTGCCGCCCCTGTTCCCAGGACTCACTCACCACCTGAACTTTCGTTCTTCTCTACAGGTCCGTCCGTCTTACACCACACGATACAATTGAAAAAGTCTGTGTCCATCGCACCTGGGAAAGACAGGTTGTCCTGCAGGATAACCTACCGGGGAGCACTGCTTCCACCATCAGCAGTGCTTGGATGTCTAGAGGGCAAACCTCTTAGTCTGGACCTGTGGGTTTGAAGCATCATCCTCATGAGAGTTCACCTCCCTCATGACCCACAGCCGCCTCCCCTGCATGGCCTGGCAGGTGCTTTTGCTTCCCAGGGGTTCAAGCAGAGTAAGGGAAAGGGCAAAAAAGGCCACAGACTTGGTTTATTTGAGGGCAGTTCTTAATTAATGAATTGTACGCAACTGTAATTACAGTTAATACTACTACCAAAGCCTTGTAATGGGTTTGTTTGCTAGAGAGATCTGTAAACCAACGGCACTCCGAACTGGAGGCTTCTTCTTGCTTACCCTGCTCAAAAATTACTGTCTTTCAATTGCAAAAGGCAAAACAAGCATTTGAAAGGTAACTGTGTTTTTCTTTTTCCAAGTTTGCACTTCTGGAACATAATATATGGATACTTCCATTACCTGATACAATGACATCCTTTCAGACAAAAAAAAAAAGGATTCACTACCCCAATATCTGAACAGCAATATACAAATATTTACAACGGAAAAATAGGCAAGGAAAGAGAAATAAAGCAGTCTTGATTACCCAAGCCATTTTCTTTTTAACACATCAGATTTTAAAAATAATCTACAATTTCTTTTGACAGTATTGAGGTTTTAACTTCAGTTCTAGGATATTTCATATGCAATAAGGTAAGGTCACTCCTGCTCTGCTTCTACAGTTTGCTCCTGTACAGTAGCTGTAGAATTTGCCTATTAAATGACTTTTATTTGTAATACTAACCTTGAAAACAAACACAGAAAAAAGTATGGAAGTTTATCATAAATATATCACAGTACTGAAAATGAACATAACTACATGCTTTATATAGCTTCTTAACAAGGACATTAGGTCTGAGTCCAAAACTCTTGGCTTTAACCAAAGTGATTCCAAATAGAACAAGTATATATAGAAAAAGAACCCTGTTTTCTTGTTAAAAAAGGAAATGGTGCTTTCTATAAACAAAAGAACATGTGATTTCCTGGACACAGACCCAAGTTATAGTGGGAAGAGCTCAGAAACCTTCAAATTAAATATCACATTTGTTAAGAATGATTTAAGAAGTTGATTGGAAGAGGTTCAATCAGCCCATTTAGTCTGGTAATTCTAGAAACATCAGTGTAAAAAAAAACGCTACATTTTTTGCTTTCTGCTGTACAGTGTCACACAATCACATGACTGACAACATGTTGCCTGCAGAAATGGTAGACACCGATCACGCATGATTTGGCTGTATTATGTCAACACTGATTGCTTTGTCCAACAAGAGGTTCAACATCCTTCGGATACCGAGGTGCAGTCCTTAGCAGTTGTTTCACATATGTGAGCTTCGTCTGCCTCTAGTGCCCAACGATACACGAAGCCTTGGCTCTCTTGCTTTATAATGTTCATTGAAGTCCAATCTAAAGCTAAGAAACCGAAGACTTTCGTCAGAACTGGTTGTTAGCAGTTTTATCTTCAAACGTCTGCCACGCACTTCAGAGTCTCCAGTGCAAACAGCTTGATCTTTTCAACAGACCCCCCCTTGCCCTGCTGGCACTCTCCATCTGTCCAAAGGCTCCC
>VYZW01033778.1:1913-12791 GCA_013401315.1 Balaeniceps rex
TTATATCTTTTGATATGGACTACTTCATATATTTAGTGAGGGAAAGAAGTTCACTATCAGTCCTAGATGAACGTGGATGAATGTGGACCCTTCCACCACCAGGACAAATCCAACCACCCCATTCAGAGCTGGACAAATGGACACAGTATTGGCAGAGAATCAGGGGACTATCAGGTACTAGGACGGCTCACCAGATAAAACTATCTGGTCCTTGGATGAAATGGGAAAACTTTTCCAAAAAGGGCAATAGTCTTTGGTATACATGAAGCTCATCTTCAAAAATTTGTCTCAGGGCATTTGTCCTGGAAAGCAAGACTGGGAAAGCTGTGGACATTTTTTTTCCACTTTCTTCTTCTGCTTTCTATTTTCATTTTCAGGGTGGGAGAAGGCAAAAATTTGTCTTCAAAATGAAGGTGTTCACTACTACTTTGATACACAAAAACAACTGTCATTGCCAATTAAACTTGCTTTCACTGATACTCATCTTCTATGCCTCACATCTCCCTGATCTACACTCTTGTGAATAAGTCTTTATAGATGACTTTGTCTCCTCTTTCAGACCCATTTTTATGACGGTAACACTATAGGAACACATTTATCTGTGTTCAAACATGCTTTTAAACCCACACTGCTGATGAACCTGATATTTGTAAAAATTCGCAAGGTTTGAATAAACTCCCAGGCTGACTTAATTGGGTCTAAATTATGCAGCATGTAAAGAATTAATAGCTGCAAATAGTTTCCAGAACCTGGAAGGGAGTCAGCTTCTCCATCACATGAGGTTTCTAAGTTCTGTTAAGGAGAGCAGTAAGCACAAATGCTATTTCTAAGCATGTTACCTCTCCAGAGGGAGGTTGAATTTTACTGTGCCCCAATTTAATTCCCTGTCAAGGTATATGTAGGCTTCCATTGTCATCAGATCAGACAACATTCTCTCTTCAAAATCTGTCCTCCACTATTGTCAGTCTGCTATCTGCATAAGGCTAGGAAGCCTAGGTAGACCACTTTACAGGTTTAGAATGGAAATAAACATATATTAAGGTTATTCCTGCAATGCTGTGTCATGCACAGCTAACTCTGAATGAGCTAAATAGTGTACAGGAGCAAGCTCAACTGCACAAATGCACTGCTAAGCTAGCCCTGCTGAAAAGCTGAAATGTTCCTGTATTTTGCCTGGGTCTATGCTGCTGCTCTACCTTGACCAGTTATGTACCTGACAGGCAATATCCTCAAAAACACTTTGTTACAGCTCAACTGTTCAGTGATGTGTCACCTTTCAGTGTTCATAACCTTAGGCAAGGTATTATTGTAAGAGCTGCATTGCAAACTGCCCAAATGTTTACACAGGCAGGTTTTAAAACCCATGTTGAGCTTCAGGATATATGACAAGACAATTTAGGATTATTAACAATTTTATTCAGGAATATCACACCACAAGCTATTTTGAAAAAAGGATTCTACCCTAACCCCCCACCTTCTCAGAGACACAGGCAATTACTGTGACCGCAGGAGGAACACCTCTTTCTGGCTAGAATTCATCATAGCCATCAACCATGTTCAGAAGCTGATGCTTGACTCACACACTAATGTGAGATGCCACTGATGTTGCAGCATTTTCATCCACTCTCAAAGTTTAGCATGTATGGAGAGATTTAGATTGTTTATCCAGCATGTTGGACACTACATATGAAAGCACCTACTTACTAAAGCACCTACTCACGAAAGCTCTTACCATGAAAGTACAGGTCACCTGGGACAGGGTGTTCTTCGCTGTTCTGGTGAAAGATTGAGACTTTTGGGGGTATGGCATTTGATTGTCTCAAGATGCTGGCACTAAACTCATGTTGTGAATGCCTGAAGCTGAATAGGAAAATAGAGCAAGGAATTTCCAGAGAACTACTTTTTTTTTTTTTCTTTTCTTGCATGTCCTTATTGTGCTAGAACTGTATTACAGCCTATGGCTTAGCTGTGCAATGTGCTGTGCACGCATGGAATGAGACAGTCCCAGATACACACATCTCACAATTAGATCTACAAGACAGATGGATACAGACCAAGAGTATAGTTAAGCAGTAGCATAAATTGGAATGTTATCTGATTATGCCAGAAAATCAAGATCCTTTTTTCTTACAGATAGAGAGATCCCTGAGTGAAATAAGAGAAAATTCTGGAGCTGTTGCTTCTTTTTCTTCTGGTCATTGTTTTCCTGATGCTGTGGTCACCAGGACACCACAGAGTTAAGCACTTCTAGGTCTATTACTGCCACAGAGCTGGGACAATAAGAGATATCACAACAGGACAAAGAGTTTCTCAAGTCTGAACAGTTCTCCAAGGACAATGAAGTGTGGTAAAATTGCAGAGCACCTGAGATGTGTAGCATAGTCCTAGCTCTACCATGGACTTCCTGTATGATCTTGGTCAAGTTGCTTAGCTTTCTTCTTCCAGGTCTCTTTTCCTCCTTTGAATGTAACACCTTTAAGACAGACGACGTCTTTCAAAACAGATCATTTCTTACTGGACGCCGTATGGTAGCCTAGTAATAGCTGAGGCATCTAATCAACTGTAATGTAAATTTCAATTACAGATGCCTTCCTCAGGGGGAAAATACATCTAGAATTGTTCCAGCCTTTCTATTGACCACCCGGGAATGACAGTATAAATCAGCAGTGGGATACTAGCCAAGGAATAGCTTATAAAGTAATTGTTGACTTTCTCAGGAAACTTCTGATCTGATCTTGAGAAATTTGGCCTTTCCATTTTCCGTAAACTTGTACCAAAAGATCACCAGAAGAAAGAGAGGTCAATTAAGCCCTTTATATAAGATGCAAAAACTGAAAGCATTATATTACTCTGAATGAGGTGTTTAACTAACAACATTGTGATGCAGTGCTCATGGTTCAGATCAACTGCAATGAACTAAGAATGGGAAGAAACTGTTAAGCTATTATTATCATCTTTATTGTTGTTTTTTTGGCTGGTTAGTACTCACAGAACAAGTTTGCTACTGCTATTGGGACACTCGCTCCCCAAAAATCAGGCATGATGACCGACGTGAGATTATAATCATGGATAGCATCCTCACTATCTGTTTGAATCCTAGATCCACCAGGACACTCTTGGTGTCACCACCAGATCCAAATAGCGCAAAGTAGGCAAGCTCAAGGAGAGGGATTTGGTCACTCTTACATCCCCTCCTTTCTAGCTAAATCCTGAATATCTGGGATAGGAGGCTTCTGATGCTTCTGCCCTTCCTCCTTGTGAGTCACTAATCTCTTCGATCATTCTTTTTCTTTTTGCTTTCTGCTTAAAGTGAGACTCAAGGTTAGAGATGCTACTCAACATATCTGCCCCCTCTATAACACCTCTATGAGCCTGTAAGTGAGGTAGATGAGAAGTGCCCTACTTGGCTTAAGGCTTGCACATTTTTGCCAGGTCTCAGAGTAGCTGATAGAGCAACTGGTTGAGTGTTTCTCAGTACAGAAATTGCAAAAACAGGTCAGGAGCAGAGCTGTCACCTTCCTAACTCTGTCTGCAGCTCTCTCATTCCCTTCTGGGTTTGCTTATTGTACCCATGGGAAAAAGAACTGGAATTGATAGGAGCACATGGACTACCATGACTTCTATGTAAATTTTAAAAGTTGTTGTTGTCTCTAATATGGTGTAAAAGACTCTGCTGCTAAAAAGAAAGCAAACACAGTTATTATTGTTACTATGGAAGCCTAACTTAATACTAAAAGTATTGAGAGTTTTAGAGCTAGTTTTCTTTCTCACATTGTTTTCCTTTCAAATCCCGCAGGATTATCAAAGTCTCCCCATGAAGGGCAAACATAGCTTTTCTATGCTACCAGAATAATGAACAAAAAAAGGCAGCCTAGAAAGAGAAATGCTACTTGTCTCATGAAGGAACATAGACACTCAATTTAGTGTTGTTAAGTTGTGTTGAGGTGTGAGATGTCTGTATCAGGGGCTATTGGGGCAGAGTTCTTTGACTGTACAAAGCTGGGATTAATGAGGAGCAGCAGGGAGGTGACGTTTTACCTCTGTGTGATGCTGCTGAGATCAATAACAGAACAACGCATTCACTCTGGGTGGCCACCAATCTCACAACATGTTGAGAAACTGAAAAGCACTCAGAAGATAGCTGCAAAATAACTAAAAGCACAGAAAAAAATGCCTTTTTTTCCCTGACAGATTTAAAGTGTTCAGCCTGCTTAATTAAATTTAAAAAAATGAATTAATAACATCACCCTCATGAAAGTACTTACACTGCATCATAAAGAGCTTTTCAATCCAGTAGTGAAACATACAGTAAGACTCAGTGACTGGAACTATTTGTAATTAGAAAAGCTCATGCATGATTTTTAATAATGACAAGGCCTTAAATACTGGCAAAGGTTATCAGGCAAGATGCTGGATTTACCATTTTTTAGTGTCTTCTGACCAATACAGGATATTTCCCCATAAGTATGCCACTAGACTCAACTCAGAGGTAGCTTAGGTTATCCACCACCAGCCCCTTCCTGTGGTTAGCTCAGACTCCAAACACTCACCCTGCACAACAGGGAATCTCCGAAGGAGCCCCACTCTGCACCACCTTGCGCAAAGCAGAGGGATAGCCAGCGCATCACTGATTTTTTGCCAGTCACACCACACTGGGACACGACATTCCAGGGCAGTGTAACCACACTTTTCACAGGGAAGCACCAGTTGGAAAGTAGAGACCTAGCAGGAATCACATGTTGTAACTGTGTATTGCAAAGTCCAGCTTTCTGCTTGGAGTCCACAATGTTGGCATGCTAAGACAAATAAGGATTTTCTTGGTCTGTTTTTATATAGCACACTTTGTAGTCAGCTCTCCACATGCTCCCCACGGTGTATAACGTCTATTAAGCTAGAGGCAGTGTTTTTATAGCTCCTTAGTGTTCCCCCCGGATCATATCTCCTCTAGATCCCCTTCATCCAAAGTCCGCAGGAGAGTTTGGAGCTACCAAGCCACGGCCTGCCCAGGCTCAGCAGAAGTGTGCTAAAATGCTGCCACCTTGTGCTGATTTGGCAGTAAACCTAGGCTTAGCACTCTGCTAACATTTTCCCCGGGATGCGAGGCTGTGCTCCGACGCAGGTCTACGCGGAGGCAGACCGGAGCGATGCTACTTCTGCCCCGGGGCAGCCCCGCCGGAGCACCTGCACCCCATCTTCCCTCCATCGTCCATCCTCACCCCGCCTCGACCACACAGCTTTCCTGGCCGAGGAAACGGAGAGGGAGACAGAAACGTCCCTCAATTTCAGCTCCCAGTCTGAGCTCACAGGCAGCTGGAAAGGAAGAAACCCTGATATGAACCAGAAGACTTCTTCTAATGAGGTTAGAGACACATAACTCATTCCTGTAGCTCCGCCTTTTGTGATATTAATACCGCAAATGCCAAACAAACCTGCTTTCTTCATATTGGCAGGAGCCTCACAAGATGCAGAATAGTTCACAAATTTAGCCTAACTCTTGTGATTTTCTTAAACAGGGCAAAAAGTAACTCCTAAGGAGGTACTGAAGTTTGTAGAGGGGAACGAGGGAAAGGATGATCTACGTTGTCTTAGTCTATGAGCCGCATTGAATTTATATAGAGCCCGTAAGCCAATCCATCCCAGCATCCTCTCTAATGATTAATAGTTTATCAGTACCAGCTGCTAAGTTTCTCCCCCTGTGTAACATTTCACTTTGACACTCTCCTTATTTAAGCTAAAAAAAAAGAAGTTCAGACTAATCTGGAGAGATTTTCTAATATCTGATCAGGAGATCAGACATGAATTAGCATTCAAAAGTTATGTATGTGAAATGTGAAGTACTACGTTATGATGAGCTAAACATTACCTCATCATACTGTTAGTCTAAAAGTTACGGAGCTTATTTCCTTTGACCCAAGAGGGAAATCGATCATCAAGGGATTATTATGGTCTACCACTTTATAAGACTTATGATGCAGGCAAAAAAGTATAAATTGTTACAGCCAATGCTCTGGCTGTCACCCCTTGGCACTGACACTGTTTTGGACGTCAAAGCTCAAAGCTGGTTGAAAGACTGTGGGTGTCTCAGCTACCTGCTCACAGACTCTTTCTCCATGTCTGAGTAACAGAGGAGCGCTGAGCTGTAGAGGTGCTGAGCGCTTCCCATGAAGCTGTTGGAAACTACAAGAGCTGGGTACTTCCACGTCAGTCTGTAGGAAGGCTGCTAAGGAAATCAAAGCAGATGTTATACAGTTTATCCTGGTGAAATGTAATAAACTCTTTGTACAAAGTACTTCAGTGGGAATCATCCATAAGATCACTTTTTTTTCCCTTATTTCTTGCTCAACAGAAGTCTAATTGACTGAGCAAAGCACACACACAGAAATAGGCAAGCACAAAGATATCTCCTGATCTGAGTAAATGTCAGCAACTGACATTAATATTTCTTTTCCTGTTTCATATAGTGCTAATCAACCGAAACACAAGTTACCTCCAGACAATTTTGCTAACATTAGGTGGAATGACTACGTTAGTTATTGCTGTCTTGTTTGCAAAGCTGATTTTGCTAGGATGCAAGCAAATTGCAACACTAGTGTTCAGTCCAGATAATATTCTCTGGATATTGAGAGTACACTTGTGTGTGAATAAGTGTGCTAGTCTGCCTCTGAGAGAGATTCAGACAGCAAGGGGAACTGTACTGCCTGGGTTTTGCAGCTTAGAGCACCAGGCTGTTGGTCATAGCTGGGACCAACAGGGCTTATTTGCAATCTCCAGTCTTTTGCCATCTCCACCTCTTTTGCCAGTGGGATTACAGGAGTGGAGAGGACAGCAGGGAAGAGAAACGAGCACAGTGCTTTTTGCTAGAGAGAGAAGCAGGGGGAGAGAGCAAAGCTGCATTAGATTTTCAGGCTCTTCATTCCTCTTCGCTCCTAAGAAGGATATGCGTTACCTGCTCCCACCACCTCTCCTTTACCCAGCTCCTTAGAGGGGGGGTGCGACAGAAAAGGGGGTCCTGTATTTGGCTGCCTCCTCCATTTGATTTCTAGGGAAGGGCAGTCATTAAGCTGCTCTTGTTGCTCTCATCTACTTCATGCCATTTGCTTCTACTGCAGCCTCTCCATCCATGCTCGACTCCCAGCTACCATTGAAAAACACTGAAAGCTGGACTTTCCCAAACGCTCTAATTCCTTCGGGTGTACAGTGAACTCCTGAGTGCTGGCACCCATTTCTGAGATTCCCTTCCTTCCTGTTGCTCGTCAGGCATTCTTCTCACCATTTCACTGTGAGCCTTATGGCCTCTGCTGGTTTCTATACACCCTGTTTTCTGAAGTGATTGGTAAGGGATCTCTAACATAGCCACTCACACGTAGGGAGGGCGTAGGCATCTGCCCTGCCATCCACACACCTTTTCAGATATAACAATGTTCAAGCACCCCAGATGTATGAGATTGACTGAAAAACTATGGTAGCTAAACATTTTGAGGGGTGGAAAGCTGTGCCTTCTTTTTTTAAAGCCTTTAAGGTTTTATACTTTTTTTCCTCTGTCTAGACAGTCTCAATGTGGACACTTTACTCTTTGCATTTAATAAAAAGAGGGAGGGCTCTGAAACAGCACAAGTAGTATGAGGGTTAAACAACTCTGGGACACCTGCCACTGGCCTCTTTGCTCAGGGGGTGGAAAGTAGCCAGCAGTCAGTCTTGCACTAACAATGATTTACTTATCTTCATAAATATGCCAGTAGGTGTCCATGAGCCTATGTGCAGATGGACTATTTATCCCTCTCTGCGTGTGAGGTGAAGAACTTTGCCCCAGCCTTTTGGTCAGACACTCAGGACATTTCTCAGCCTGTCAGTTGGCTGTATATCATAACTGTGATGCTACCACTAGGAAAAATGAGACAAGTGAGGCAAAACACAAAAAAAGGCATTGCCTGATTCTTCATACTATCTGGGTTTACCTATTGCAAGTGTTATGATTCATAACTTTTTTTCATACACTGAAGGGAAATCCTGAGCTATGGACAGGAAGTCAAAGAGCAGAAAAGAACAAAAAACCCCCTCTAATTTCCTGTTATAGGTAGCTCTGGGAGGTGTAGATGTGATTTCTAAAATATGATCATGGTAAAAGAAATAGTTTGTGGGAAGGGGTAAGGAGATGGATTGCAAGTATGTGTGGGTACCAAACTGCATTTGGTGTTGGGCTGAACAACTGGTTCATCATACCTACCACATAAAGTAAAAAATCTACCACATGTTATTTTATTTTCTGTTTGCTGAATAGAACTCCAACTGTATGCATTTTTTTTCAAGTATCAAAAGGCTATTTATTCTCATTCCAGTGGAATAGGATAGAAATAGGCAACCAGATTATTAATGTAACATATGGCTCCTATAAATATTTTGGTAAAGTATGTTTCTATGTGCACTCTCATTTGGCTTAACACTTTTAGTAATTTGTAGATTATTTTATTCTGTTTTATTTTATTTTATTTTATTTGTTCATATCTGACACGTGTTTACAACCCCTGTGTCAAGATAAGACAGTGTCAGTAAAGAGGGAATCGGCTGGAGGAACTTTTCTTTAATGAGGGTGTTGAGGGTATTTGACCTGTTCAACTGCATTGCTCAGTTCTGGCTGGTGTCTCACTATCCTGTTCCTTACCTTAAATAGTGAAGGAACTTGCAAAGTGATTTCTAACAACAGTACAATACCACCAAATGAAGCATCCCTAAGCATTTCATCACGGAAATTGGAAAAATTTAAGTTTTATGGAGAGGCTGTGAATTCTTACAGATGGAAACCTCGACCTGGCAAAAACAAAGTAACAACTTACTTGAAAAATATACATGTATTAAAAAGGAACATTCTTTGTGCTGGGTATTTCTACCCGCAGATTGGGCTCTCCTGCCTTTCCCTGGAGAAGTGTGCACTACCTACAAAGGCTTACATGAGAGCTGTGGGGTGAACGAGCCTGGGGTTCTGCCGGGCAGAAGCCACAGGGCATGGGACCCTGACTGTGTCCCTGGCTGACGACAAATGACCCAGGTGTCAGGTGATATACAATTTAATGCATAGTATTTAGAACTATTTTCAGGTTAATGCGTTTTTCAGTCCAGGTCTTGTTAGAAGCAACTGGGCTTTGAAGGATGCAGAGAGCTTTTGTGGCCAGAGAAGCTGTGCTAAGAGGATGTGTTTGCTATTTTGGAAATCTGCGATTGCTGGTGAAGGCTGCGAGGTTTAAAAAAACATCCCTGCACCCCTGTCTTCATGGAAAGCTTTCAGACAAAATATTGATTCTTCCTTGAACATTATAGCTGTAGTGACTTCTGTTATTACTATTTTTCTTTTTAATTTTTCATTGGGCTGTAGCATCTTTGATTAAGTCATTTTTCTTTCATGTATCTGCAGTACTTGTAACTCAAGGAATGTCGTAATCTCTTCTTCTCTCCCTCATTAATATCTTCTTCTGCGGTAATTGCTGTGGTAATTCTTCCTTCTACAAAACCATATTTTTCTCATTTTTCAAATGCTAAACTTATAAATTATGAAAAATTAGTGAATCTCAGTACTAAGAACTGTACAAATGCTGTCCTGTCTGGTTCACTGCTAACGCATTGGAGCTGTGTTACAAATAAGTCAGTGATTTTTAATGGAGGGAGTTGCTGTCTGGAATCAAAAGAGGAAAAACCACAGCATCTGGATGGGAAAGGCGAGAAGTTTAAACACGGGAGGTCATCAAAGGTGTTGAAAGGAGGCAGCTGACAAAGGAGCACATCCCTTACATGTTCTCCCAGGCTTCACTTGCCTTTCACAGAGAGTTCATACGACTGATTGAAACTGTGTTAGATACCAAGCAACCATCCCTCAGCCCTGTCTGGAAACAAAAGCAGCATTGCTCCTTGTGCAGATGTATTCAGCAAGACCCTGCCAGTAAATGTGCTCAACAGGAGATGCTGAGGGCAGGGGAGGTTGTGTCCCATGGCATTCATGGCTTTAGACTAGTTATCACTTCACTCTCTGCAAGATTCACCAAAACGAAGGCTCTTCTGTAAGTGACCCTGAGGTTTGGTGGCATCAGCACATGAAGAGGCTCTGCATGCCTTGTTGGAAACAGGACTCCCAGGTATTTCTGAGTGATAGGGCTCATGCTCTTACATCCCTACCCTCCATTTCTCAAGTGACACCTTGAAAAAACAGTGAGTGCTATGTTGAGAGGAATGGGTAACTACAGCAATAGTGTCCTGCTCGTGCCTGACAGACATGTCAGCTTCTTTCTGAGTGCCCTGAAGTCAGAAATGGGCAATTATGAACGGCATCTATCTAAGAAAGGAAAACTTCCTCTCTGTTTTTTTTTTTTTTGTTTTTTTGTTCATTATTCTGCAGATGACTGCCATTTTAGCTGTCTCTTGCAGAATCCAGCAGACTTCCATTTGCATGAGAAATACCACCCATTATTAATGGCTAAGCCCTTTTCTGGGACGTGAAATAGGCTGTCCTATACCTATTTCTGTGGTTCCTCTATAGAGGGCTTGAGCCAAGCCTATTGATATCAGTAAGTGACTGACTTCACTTGCTTTGAAAGAAGCATACAAAAGCCTAAAGACACTGTCTTGGTTTTGGCTGGGATAGAGTTCATTTTCTTCCTAGTAGCTGGCATAGTGCTGTGTTTTGGATTTAGTATGAGAAGAATGCTGATAACACACTGATGTTTTAGTTGTTGCTAAGTAGTGCTTACCCTAGTCAAGGACTTTTTTTTTTTCCCAGCTTCCCATGCTCTGCCAGGTGCACAAGAAACTGGGAGGGGGCACAGCCAAGATAGTTGATCCAAACTGACCAAAGGGCTATTCCATACCATATGATGTCATGCTCAGTATATAAAC